>DF358684.1:20406-90357 GCA_000787875.1 Solanum virginianum
ACCTAATGTGCTATTCCAATTTCTTCCAAGATACTTCAAGATTCTAAATTCCCAGGTATATAAGGCTTATCAAAGTGTGGATTCCTTTCTTCACACACACACTTTTCCATTATCTTGAGTCAAGATTTGAGGAGAGTTGAGATTTTTGAGAAATTCCTTCTATTTTAATACTATATCCTTGTATTCATCATGAGGTCTTATTTTATATTACATTAAATGAGATAATTCCTATTTTTTCATGAGCATGAATGTGAGATATATACATGTATTTTCATTCTTGATAGTATGAACCTTAGTTTACATGTTTTCCTATGCATAAATTGAGCAGATTGAGTTGGGTAAATTGGGCATATTTAATTGAGTGGATTGAGCACATTGAGTTGAGTAACTTAAATATACATGAGCATGATGAGTATGTTGCATTGAGTGACATACATTATTATATATGATAATGTGATTATATTTCATCACGAGTTGATTAAATGAGTCTAAATGACAGTTTGAGTCTAAATCGAGTTAATCATTCCCATTGATTGATTGAATTATTGAGTTGAGTTATGATTTGATAATAATGAGTTAAGTTATAATGATGATGATGATTCGATGATGAGTTTATTGATGAGTTGAACATGTTTTACTCTTGGGAGAAGTATCGAGCACTGAGCAGGGAGCGAGTATACTTCTACTTTAACCCACAAAACTATATTGCTAGCGTAGGATCGTTGTTAGAGCTAGTCTGATGGCTCTTATCTCACAAGTGGATACTTATTATGGATCCAATAGAGAGTTGACCGCCCTTATCCATTGTAAGTTAAGGGCGGGGCGTGGCACCGATGCTGATTCGTTATGCATCACCTAACTTAAGGTGGTGGAACGAGGATATCAGTTAAGAGAAACTCCCAAGCAACATTAATTGAGCATGAGATTTCAAAATGAGCATAATATAATGAGATTATTTTAAAAGCATAATTTACTCTAAACTTGCATAGAATAATTTGAGCATGAGCATTGAGTTGAGATGAATGAGTCGACCTTTATTTCTCTTTGGGCTATTTTTCATACCAGTACATTCCATGTATTAACGTCCAATTTGGGCCTGCATCATCTTATGATATAGATACAACAGATAGAGGGCTTCAACACGTGCATCGTTGAGGTTTACATCAGTATATTCCTCAAGCTTGGTGAGCCTTCCTCGTATCCTAGAGGAGCCCTTTTATCTTTCATTTTTGTTGAGTACTTTCCTTTATTTGATTGAGGTGCCCATGCCTATCATGGCACATTTCTAGACTGATGAGTAGAGGCTTCATAGATATTTGAGTAAAGGGTTTGGATGAGTCTCTGTATCTATACTATTTTCATTGATACTATGATAAAATAGAGTTATTTCTATATGTATACATGCACATATGTGATGCTTACTTGCTGAGTTATTCTTCCGTTGTTGAGTTTGATGTGACAACGAGGCCAAGTGGTTCTCTGGGAGGCTAACGATAGTCTCTAAGTGCCGGCCACGCCAAGGGTACCCTCCCAGAGTGTAACAAACTTAGTATCAGAGCATAGCGTTCAAGAGTCCTAGGGAGTTTATGAAGCCGTATCTAGTAGAGTCTTGTTTATATGTGTTGTGCACTACAATTAATAAATAAGAAGTTGTATGACATTAGGAACTGCTACCCTTTCTTGTGATTTAAGTTTATGCGATGAAGCTAAAGACTCCATAAACTTCTTTTCTGACTCATGCATTATGCGATTGTAGATTATGCCTCCAGGATGCACAGTAGCCTAGAGGAATGCCTCAACTAGCGCTGCTGAGAACTCTCCTTCAAAAATGCCTTCTTAAATAGAAACAAGGGCTGAGGTCAACCGCCCAAGAGTACTGGTGTTGCTATGACACCTACTGCTCCACCTGCTCCCACTATAGAGACTGATTTTAGAGGAGCTATAACTATGCTTACCCAGTTAGTAGCTTCTTAGAATGAGAATCAGGGTTCACCAGCCCTAGCTCTAGCTCTCATAAGCCCATAGCTGCTACTAGGCTAAGGGATTTTCTGAGGATGAACCACCCTGTCTACACTGGGTCAAAGGTTCAAGAGGACTCTCAGAATTTCATTGATGAGATATGGAAGGTGTTGAAGACTATACATACGATAGAGACTGAGGGAGTTGAGCTTGCTGCTTATCGACTCAAAGATATGGCCAACGTTTGGTACAATCAGTGGGAAGAAAGCCGATGTGATGATGCTGAGCCAACTATTTGGGATAAGTTTGAGAGTGCCTTTCTTGATCACCTCTTTTCTCAGGAGTTGAGAAAGGCAAAGGTTGAAGAGTATGTAAATCTGAAGCAAGAAGGGATCAGTGCCAAAGAGTATAGACTAAAATTTATCCAGCTGTCTAGGTATACACCAGAAATAGATCCAGATTTGAGAGTGAAGATGAGAAAATTTGTATCTGGGTTGGGTAAACATGTGAAGAGGTAGTGTAAGGCAGCATTGTTGATCTCGAGTATGGACCTTTCCAAGATGATGGTCTATGCCCAACAGACTGAGGAGGATGAGAAGAAAGATAGAGAGGAGCATCCGAGTAAGAAGGCTAGATCAGTAGGGCCTGAGTTCAATCAGAGTAAGCAGAATAAGGGAGATAAGTCCTATTTCTCGAAGAGGTCTTCTAGCTATGCACCATCTTCAGCTAGTGCACTAACTCCTAGCTATTAGAGGTACCAAGGTCATCCAAGTTTTAGGGTACAGGGTGCATAGTCTTAACCAAGTGTGACTCTTGGCTCTAAAGGGAAGCCACCTTGTAGGAAATATGGTAGGATGCATTTGGGAGAGTGTAGAGATAGAGGAAATTCTTGCTACAAGTGTGACCACCCAGGTCACTTTCAGGGGGGTTGTCCAATGTGGGGCAATAAGGCCCAGACTTCTACCACAGCACAACCAGTGACAGGTAATCAAAGAGTTGTTGCACTAAGGGCAGGTGGTGGGATAAACCATCTGTATGTGATGGGGAATTAACAGGACCAGGAGATGGCATAAGATGTTATGACTGTTACGCTTTGAGTCTTTACCTTTCCTTGCTATACTTTACTTGATTCGAGTGTAACTTACTTTTTTGTGATACCATATGTGGCAAGTAGATTTGAGATTCTTCCTGTTTACTTGCTTGAGCCATTTTCTATTTTTACTCCTATCGGTGAGTTCATTCGAGCTAAGAGAATCTATAGATATCTATCATAAGGATATTCTTATTGATTTGATTGAGTTGGAGATGGTTGATTTTAATGTGATCCTTGGTATGGACTGGCTTCATGCCTGCTAGCCTCTGTTGATTGTCGAACTTGAATTGTCAAATTATAGTTTTCGAATGAGCCTGTTATTGAGTGGAGAGGACATTCTATTGGAATGAAGGGTAAGTTTATTTTTTACCTCAAAGCCCAAAAATTAATCTCTAAAGGGTGTATCTATCACCTTGTGCTAGTCAAGTCCGATGATGTTGAGCCCCTTTCTCTTGAGTCTATCTCGACCGTGAGTGAGTTTCCTGATATATTCCCAGAGGATCTTCCTGGAGTCCTCCAGATAAGGAGATTGACTTCAGAATTGATGTTTTTCTTGACACCCAACCTATCTTTATTCTGCCATATAGGATTGCCCCTGCAGAGTTGAACGAGTTGAAAGAGCAGTTGAGGGATTTGTTAGAGAAAGGGTTTATAAGGTCGAGTGTCTCTCCATAGGGTGCTCTGGTCTTGTTCATGCGAAAGAAGGATGTTCCTTAAGAATATGTATTGATTGCCGCCAATTGAATAAGGTGACTATCAAGAATAAGTATCCCCTTCCGAGCACTGATGATTTGTTTGACCAATTTCAGGGTGCCACTTTTTTCTCTAAGATAGACCTCAGATCAGGCTATCATCAGTTGAAAGAGAGAGAAGATGACATCCCGAAGATAGCCTTTTAGACATGATATGGTCACTTTGAGTTCTTTGTGATGCCGTTTAGGTTGCTAAATCCACCTGCAACTTTTATGGATTTGATGAATAGAATATTTTGATAGTATCTCAACATCTTCGTGATTGTGTTTATTGATGACATTTTGGTCTACTCCAGAGATAAGGATGTGCATGCTAATCACCTTAGGATTGCTTAGTAGACACTTTAAGACAATGAGTTATATGTAAAGTTTTCTAAGTGTGAATTTTGGCTCAAATCTGTGCCCTTCTTAGGGCATGTGATTTCTGGAGATGGAATCCGAGTGGATACTCAAAAGATCGAGATGGTCAAGAATTGACCAAGACCAACATCACCGACCAAGATAAGAAGTTTTTAGGGTTTAGCTAGCTACTACCAGAGATTTGTTAAGGGATTCTCTTCTATATCTAAACCATTGACCAAACTAACACAGAAGAAGGTCAAGTTTCAATGGTCCAACGAGTGTGAGAAGAGTTTCCAAGAGCTAAACATGAGGTTAACCACTGCACCCGTGCTGACCTTGCCAGATAGAACAAATAGATTTGTGATATACTATGATGCTTCGAGGGTAGGATTGGGATGTATACTGATGCAGAAGGGAAAAGTTATTGCCTATGCCCCTAGACAACTTAAGGTGCATGAGAAGAATTACTCCACTCACGATTTAGAGTTGGCAGTGGTAGTGTTTGCTCTCAAGCTATGGTGCCACTATTCATATAGAGCACATGTTGATGTATTCACAGACCACAAGAGCCTGCAATATATCTTCAACCAGAAAGAGCTTAACTTGAGGCAGAGGAGATGACTTGAGTTGCTTAAGAACTACGACATGAGCATCCTCTACCATCTAGGTAAAGCTAACGTGGTTGTTGATGCTCTTTGCAGATTATCCATGGAAAGTACTGCCCATGTGGAGGAGGAGAAAAGAGAATTTGCCAAAGAGGTTTATAGGCTAGCATAAGTGGGAGTCCAACTAGATGAGTCAGGCGAAAGAGGAGTTCATGTGTACAATAGATTTGCATCATCCCTAGTAGTAAAGGTGAAAGAGAAACAAGATTGAGATCTATACCAATTACAATTGAAGGGCAATGTGCATAAGTAGAAGGTGTTGGCTTTCACCAAAGGGGGAAATGGAGTGTTGAGGTATCAAGGCAGATTGTGTGTTCCAAAATTGATGGGGTTTAAGAGAGGATCATGGCAGAGCCCCACAGTTCAAGATATTCCATCCACCCAGAGTCTACCAAGATGTACCATGACTTGAGGGAAGTCTACTGGTGGAGCGCAATGAAGAGAGACATTATTGAGTTTATTTCTAAGTGTCCAAACTGTCAACAAGTTAAAGTTGAGCACTAAAGACCATGTGGAGTAGCTTAGAACTTTGAGATTACAGAATGGAAATGGGAGATGATCAAAATGGACTTTATTACCGATTTACTGAGGTCTCGTAGACAGCTTGACTCTATATGGGTGA
Organism: Solanum virginianum; assembly: GCA_000787875.1. NCBI lineage: Eukaryota > Viridiplantae > Streptophyta > Magnoliopsida > Solanales > Solanaceae > Solanum > Solanum virginianum. Next base: position 25,840 of record DF358684.1, read on the forward strand.
TAGTCGATCGGTGGGAGATGATCAATATGGACTTTGTTACCGGTTTACTGAGGTCTCGTTGATAGCATGACTCTATATGGATGATAGTTGATTGGATGACTAAGTCAGCTCACTTCTTAGCAATCAAGTTAATTGATACTGCAGAGGACTATGCCCAATTTTATATAAGGGAGATTATTAGATTGCATGGAGTCCCTTTGTCCATTATCTCAGATAGAGGAGCTCAATTAACCGCCCAGTTTTAGAAGTCATTTCAAAATGCTTTGGGTACGAAGGTGCTCCTTCACATAGCTTTCCACGCTTAGATAGATGGTCAAGCAGAATGTACTATTTTGATATTGGAAGATATGTTGAGATCTTGCATCATTGATTTTAAGGGTAATTGGGATGACCACTTGCCTATGATAGATTTTGCCTACAACAATAGGTTCCACTCAAGCACTCAGATAGCCCCATATGTGGCACTCTATGGAGGAGGTGTAGGTCACCGATTGGATGGTTCAAATTAGGTCAAGCAGAGCGGATTGGACTAGACTTGGTTTACCAAGCTATGGAAAAGATGAAATTCATTCGAGAAAGGTTGAGGACTGTATAGAGTCGATAGAAATCCTACACAGACGTCAGAACAAAAGACTTAGAGTTTGAGGTCAATGATTGGGTTGAAAGTGTCGCCCATGAAGGGTGTGATGAGGTTTGGAAAGAAAGGAAAGTTGAGTCCCAGGTACATTATCCCTTATCAGATTATAAAGAGAGTGGGCAGTGTGGCTTATGAGTTAAAACTACCCCTAGAGTTAGAGGCCATCCACCTGGTCTTCCACATTTCTATGGTTAAGAAGTGTTTGGGAGATCCATAATTGGTTATGCCTATCAAGAGTATTGGAGTGAGAGACAATCTGAGTTATGAGGAGATCCCTGTCCAAATCCTTGATCGACAGGTTCGAAAATTAAGAAACATAGAGATCGCATCTGTCAAAGTATTATAGAGAAACCAATTTGTAGAAGAAGCTACTTGGGAGGCAGAGGAGGACATGAAGGCCAAATACCCTCATTTATTCCAGTCTACCGATGAAGAGAGAGTTGATGGTACATATTTTCCCCCTAAATTCTTGAACTTCCTATTCCTTGAGTCTTCTTTTTATTCTCTGTATAATAGAGTTCTAGAGTCCGAGTGAGGATTGATGTGATACATTGATTGTTTAATTGTTTACTTTCTAAATTTCTTGCTTTATTGATTGGACGAGTGAGTTGAGAGCTGGTTGATTGTTAGAGTCTACAGGCAAATTCGTGCCTTGCCCTAAATCTATTGTTGCTCATCATTCGAGGACAAATGATCCCAAGGGGGAGATATTGTGACACCACATGACTCTAACTTCATATATACTTATGTTTCAAGCCTCATTCCTATATGTGGGAATTTTATTAAAGTCATAAGAGACCTCTAGTACTTAGATGAGTTCAAGACTTTTCTATAAATTGAGTTTTGAGTGTTGGATTATATAAGGGTCAACTTTAAATGACCATAACTTTTAGTACAAAATAACTAGAGGTCCCCTAATATACCAAATGAAAGTCCTTTGAATTAACTTTCCAACACAATAGGTTTCACCTCATTTAGAGTTTGGAGTCAAAAGTTATGGCCATTTTACTAAAGACTGTCAGTGTAGAGTTGCACTATGAACCCTCTGAATGGGATCATAGTGTGGGCTATAAGTCATAGTGTGGCTCATAGCAACTTCCAGAAACTATAAAATTGATCCAAAGGGTTATAAGAGGGGTCCTGTGGGTCTTAATACTATTTACGGGTCGTAACGGGGCCCGTAACGGGCTTTTGACAGCTTTTTAAGAAGGATTACTTTGGTCCTTTCCCACTCTTTCTAAGCCTAAGGATGATATTTTTACACTCAAATCAGCCCTAAAACATCTCAGATAGTCTCTTTTATGTTGAAATATTAGCTATAAGGTATAGCAGCAAAATTCAAGATAGACAGAGGGGCTAGGGTTTGAAGGAAAACTTGAGAAATCATTCAATTTCTTCTAAGATACTTCAAGATTCTAAACTCCCAGGTAAGTAAGGCTTACCAAAGTGTAGATTCCTTTCTTCACACGCCCTTTTCCATTATCTTGTGTCAAGATTTGAGGAGAGTTGAGATTTTTGAGAAATTTCTTCTATTTTAATACTATATCCTTATATTCATCAGATAGTTGATTGGATGACTNNTCTAGATTTGAGGAGAGTTGAGATTTTTGAGAAATTTCTTCTATTTTAATACTATATCCTTATATTCATCATTAGGTCTTATTCTACATTACATTACATAACCTAATTCCTATGTTTTCATAAGCATGAACGTGACATTTATACATGTATTTTCATTCTTGATAGTATGAACCCTAATTTACATGTTTTCATGGACTTTTATGCATAAATTGAGCATATCGAGTTAGGTAAATTGGGCATATTGAATTGAGTGGATTGAGCACATTGAGTTGAGTAACTTGAGTATACATGAGCATGGAAAGTATGTTACGTTGAGTCACATACATTATTATAGATGATGTCTTGATTGTATTGCATGGCAAATTGATTAAATGAGTCTAAATGACCATTTAAGTCTAAGGCAAGTTAATTATTGGCATTGATTGATTGAATTATTGAGTTGAGTTATGATTTGGTGATGAGATGATCATGAGTTGAGTTATGATGATGATGATGAGTCGATGATGAGTTAATTGATGAGTTAAGCATGTTTTAGTCTTGGGAAAAGTATCGAGCACTGAGAGAGAGCGAGTATACTTCTACTTTAACCCACGAAACTATGTTTCCAGTGTAGGATAGTCATTATAGCTAATCTGACGGCTCTTGTCCCATAAGTGGAAAATTTTATGGATCCGAGAAAGAGTTGATCGCCCTTTTCCATGGCAAGTTAAGGGTGAGCGTGGCAATGATGCTGATTCGTTGTGCATCACCTAACTTAAGGTGGTGGAATGAGGATGTCAGTTAAGAGAAACTCCGTTGCTATTTGTTTGATATATTAACGTCTTTGCAAGTACTTTCTTTGACTCCTTGAAATTAAGTTGAACTCTGATTTGACACATGCACGAATAAAGCATAATTGATTGAGCATGAGATTTCAAAATGTGCATAATATACTGAGACTATTTTAAAAGCATGATTATTCTAAACTTGTATAAAATAATTTGAGCATGGGTATCAAGTCGAGATGACTGAGTCGACCTTTATTTCTCCTTGGAAAATTTTATATACCAGTATATTCCATGTATTGATGTCCATTTTGGGGTTGCATCATTTTATGAAGCAGATACAGTAGATAGAGGGCTTCAACACGTGCATCGTTGAGGTTCGGATCAGTATATTCCTAGAGCTTGGTGAGCCCTCCTAGTATCCCAGAGGAGCCCTTTTATCTTTCATTATTTTTGAGTATTTTCCTTTGTTTGATTGAGGTGCCTATGGCCTATCATGGCACATATCTAGACATTTGAGTAGAGGTTTTGGATGAGTCTCTGTATCTAAACTATTTTCATTGATTCTATGATAAAGTAGAGTTATTTCTATATATATACATGCACATATGTGATGCTTACTTATTGAGTTAATTTTTCGCTGTTGAGTTTGATATGACGATGAATCCAAGTGGTTCTCTCGGGGGCTAGCGATAGTCTATGAGTGTCGGCCATGCCAAGGGTTCCCTCCCGGGGCGTGACATTCATGGACCCTAAACTCCTCTATAGCCATCTATGGGGCACATGGAAGAACAATCACATGCTTTAGTTTAGCCTTACATACCTGGATTTAAGCTTTAGACTATCAACCTCAAGAACTCTCCTCGAACTCCTCAATTTTACACTCCTCTTGTTTCCTCTTTATCTGTAGTCTTTTCAAGGTCTTTGAATAAGGTTTAAGACCCTTTTTACACTCAAAAGGACCCATTTTATCATATATTAAGTCCAGGAGGGGTTTGGAAAGGTCTAGAATGCCCCTCACAAAATTAGAAAAAAGTCCATATCGGGACATGGGGTCCATGACATGGACAGGGTTTATTTTCGATATTTTTCACCAAAAATTCTCTGAATAAGGTTTCTTATCTCGTAGAAATTTTTGGAATAAAATCAAGTGTTGGTCCGTGGCAGGTGCACGTCACACACCTGTCGCGCACCCTCTTTGGTTCACGTTTTAGTATCGAAAAATTATCTTTTGATTCAGTTGTTCTAAAAATCAACCGAGACCACTTTCCCACTCAATTTTTCATGCTAATTGCATATCCGATCTCTGATTTGCCATTGGAGCATGGGAAGATGCATTACACGCACATCTATCCTCTAGGGGTATTTTTGTATTTTTACTGAGTGTAACATTACCTCCCCTTGGAATCATTCATCCTCGAATGATGAGTAGAGGTAGACATCAAGGTACGGATATACTCAAGACTCATCTCAGTACTCACTCAATAACTCAAACTCTCGACTCCTCATCAATCTAAACAAACTCTATTCAGACTCAGGAATATCTATATCAACTCAGATAGTCAATCTGATTCAGATCAAGAGTAGAGATATTATCTTAGACATCCTCACCATTAGCCACGAGTGGAACATCAAAACTCAATCATTTTGAATCGTTTAAACACTTCGACAATCAGTTATCGAACTTAAGAAGGAAGTCATCAACTCCATTCACGAATGGGGCAATCTTGATCTACAAGACTTTATGGACATTCTCAAGCTTAACTCCTCACCTCAATTGGTCCTTTTTCATGGCACTCTACTCCATCAACGCAAGTTCATAACTCTCATGTAAATCTCCACCTAACCACTTCTGTTCAAGCCTAACGCTAAATCTCAAGGTGTTAGTACTAAGATGATCATACTTACACCAATCTAACCTTCAAAATCTACATCTCATATCTCTATAGTGACCTTTATTTAGAGAATATCACATAATGAAAACCGCACATTTAAGCCTATCACTCTAACCAATTCACGGCCTCTTTAAGGTTTATATCACTAGAGGATCTTCAGCCTACCATAGCACATCTACACCCTCAATCATATGCACTCTTATTATGGGATTCCTTTTCTTATCTATTAGACTCGTCACAATCTCTCTAACTCCTCCTCCACATCTATAACCTTAAGGGAAATGACATCACCTTATTATTATAATCAAGAACACTCATTCTCTCTCGTCAATCATCATTCTTCTACCACCATCAACATTCTTATCAAGACTCGAGAGCAAGATCACTCAAAAGGGCTTGGAAGGAAAGATCATTAGCATGATTCAATCAAGAAACCTTATTTGAGGACTTTCATAATGAAGTACAATCTTCTTAGTTTCTTAAGGCTTATTTTGAGTTCACATAACTATACATAGTGTAAAACTCAATTATATCTCATTCAACATAGGACTGGAAACTGTTAGATCAATTAACTAAGATCAAAATTGTTGAAGGAAGATATTTCTCCTCATTCTCAAACTTATCATGAATAACAATCAATAAGTGGTACATAAGACTAGGCCATAGACATGACAATCATCTACTAGACGGGAATCAGGGTGAAGTAAATTATGCACCACGACTAATACATATCCCTCAAGTCTTTTGGTGGAGCCAGGGTAGATAGAGTAACAAGAATTACGGGCCTCATCAAGGATCTTCTCCCTCAAACCATCAACACAAAGCACATACAACCTACCTTGATATCTAAGGGCCCCATCTCCCCCTTGGGAGAAAATCTCTACTTTGCCCTCTTTCACCAATGCCTTTAATTCAAGAAAGGAGGAGTTTAGGTCTTGTTTTGTTATCACTTCACCAACCGAAGAAGATTTAGAATCATCAATAATAACCACACCATTACCCACATCTTACAACCTTACCCCTAATCTAGCCAATCTATGCACCTCCCTAGCCATCTCCCAATCCCCACCATTCACATAAGCTAGGCTACCCATGGACACCCGACTCAAAGCATCCGCCACCATATTTGCCTTGCCTTTGGTGTAAGGTGAGGGAGAAAAAGTGAATCTCAATAAAAAGGAAGTTCATTGTTTGTCTTGGTTGGGAGTTAGGTTAGATGAGGCCGAAAGATGAAGTGATGGTGGTTATAAATTATTTCGACCCTTCTTTGATTGAAGTGGCCTTAAATAAGCAGGACCTTAACCCAGATTTGTTAGAATTGAAAGCATTAGTGAAGGATGGCAAGATGAAGGTTTCCTCCCAAGGGGGAGATGGTGCCTTTGGGCACCAAGGTAGGTTGAGTGTACCAAATGTTGATTGCTTGAAGGATTTGATTTTGAAAGAGGCACACAACTTATGATATTATATTCACCCCGATTCTAAAAAAGGTATAGAGGTCTGAAGGAGGTATACTAGTTGCTTGCAATTAAAAGTCTCATCTATGAAGAGTGCTGTTCATCTTGGAAAGAAGGGAAATTCGAGCAAAAGGATTGTGGGTCTTTGCTAAATATTGAAAAGAATTGGTAGGGCAGCTTATGAACTTGAGTTCCTAATGAGATGAAGTTGGTTCAACCTATATTTGATGTGTTTATGTTGAGAAAGTGCGTAGGTGACTCAAAGTCTATAGTGCCCTTGGAGGTTGTAGGATTTGTGGAGGAAAATTCGGCATATGAAGAAGTTCCGTGAGAATATTGAACTGATAAGTAAAGAGGTTGAGGAATAAAGGTGTAGCATCTATCTAGGTCATTTGGAGGAAGAAACAGGTCAATGGTGTAACTAGAGAAGCTGAAGCGGATGTGAAAAGTGATAACACTATCTCTTCCATTCCAATCAAGCTTGGGGTACTACGATCCTTCCTATTCTAGAACCTCTTCTCCTTGCATGTATTTTTTATGTTATTTATGCATAGTTATGTGATTTTGAAATTGCATTATAAGTGCTATTTGAAACATGGTTTAAAGATTTTAAATAGTGCATGTGTTGCATTTTTTTATATAGTGCATTGGCATAAGATGCATGTATTCTATTCCTTAGAGCTTGCCTTAGCACATTCAGGGACAAATGTTTCCAAGGGGAAGATAATGTAAAACACCACCTATGAGGGGTATGAGGGATGCTAGAAAATAAGCTTTGGAAAATTATTGGAGAAACTGTCAGTGTTTACGAAAGGGTTTGCGAGTCGTAAAATGGACAATGGCTCGTATATGGTTTCGTGAAGCATGGTCTAACTTGGTGATTTAAGGGATCTTCAGGATTTCAATCTATGACTTAACATACAATCCGTAAAGTCTTCTACGAGTCGTATAGGATGTCTCTTGGAAAATTCCAGTAACTCATTTCTAGGACCCTTAGTTTATGTAAGATCTTCTAAGGCTCGTGAATGGACCATGACACATAAAGCGATCTCGTAATCTTGTCCAGTCATTTTTATAGGAGAATTTCCAACCTATTCTATTCTCTATATAGCCCTTCCAAGACCCCTCATGCAATTCCAAGCCCTCTCTCATCAAGTCAAGTGCAAACGATTCCAATCGCCTAAGTTTTAGTATGAGTTCATATATGTGTCAACTTTAAATCATCATATCTCTTAGCACATAATGAATCAGAAACTGCATAAAATGAAAACTCTTTGAATGAGCTTTCCAACACAACTGATTTCACCTCATTTAGAGTTCGGACCAAAACGTTATGCCCATTTTAGTGAAGCACAGTCAAACTGTCTTTTTTAATAACCCTCTTTGCGGGTCGTGAAATGAATAATGACCCGTAAATGGGCTTTCATAGAATCTCTCCAGTCAATTTTAAAAAAGGTATTTTTGACCTTTCCTCACCTCCTAAGCCTAATACCTCATTGTTTTGCCCCTTATATACTCTATATCAGCTATTTTCAACCCTAATCCACCCCATTCAAAAAATGCTCTAAGTCCCACACACCTCCCAATTTCTTCAAGGCCTTAAAAGGAGGTTGTAAGCTAAGGTTTTGATCTATCTACCTCCAAATAAGATTTTTTCCTCATTAAGTTAACAAGGTATGTGGGTTTGATTGTGGGAACCTTCCTTCCCACAAGTCCAACCCTCTCTCTTCTCCTACTACATGAAATTTATAAATCTTTATGAGTATGAACTCTTGCATATGATATTACTAATTATACATTCTATGATGGTTTACTTTTGTGCATTATCATGAAGCAAAATATCATGTGGAATTTATGGATTTATATGAGTATTGAGGAAGTCTTAACTAGAGTTTTACTTGATAAGATGAATTTTATGTTCCCATGTCCATATTTTGGAAGATGATGTATTATTATTATGGGTTGATTAAGGATGATTTAAACTGATTATTTTCCCTATGTGTCTTGAAATATGATTTTTAAATAATGAGGGTTTTACTACAATTTTGGTGGATTGGTTTGAATGACTTTAAAATGAGTTGATTTTACTCCGCACTTGTTTTAGACTCTTGAAATGCATAATTTTAACTACATTTGCATATACCCACCATGTTTGGCTAAATTTACTTGACAAGGATTTTTATGTTGATGTAAGGTTATTGCATGAATTACAAAATAAGCATATTATGTTAAAGTATGGACTCCCAAACATGTCTTGAACTCATGAAAAGCTTTTATGATTTGCAAGTAATATGTTAAGTCTTTATTCTACATTTCTACCCTTTTATGAGTGAATAATGCCTACATAAAGAGGGCAAGCCAATAATTATTTACCCTCATGTACACGTGAAGGGCTCAAGCATAATCACCAATTTACCCTATGTGCAACTAAAGCTCACTAGTAAGGGACAAGCATGTTACAATCTTTACCCTCATGTGTCTTACGATGCCTACTGCAAGTGGTCAAGTCTATGCTTTATTTTTACCCTCTAGTACAAGTTATACTGCACGTGTAGGGAACAAGTATTTGAATGAGCTACTCATGCCATGTTATCATGTCTTTATAATTTATTCATGTTATGATTATTTCAAGTATTCCGTGGGATTAGACTTAGCACCGATTGAGGCTTAAGGTGGGGGCACAACTCAAGGGGTCCTTATATAAAGTCTTGGTCTCTTAACTATGTGCCACCATAGATTTATATTATTTTCCTAAATGGGATTTACTAGTGAATCCATCTAGAACAAGTTCTCCACTTTGTGAGGTCTTGTATGGTTTACTTTGGCAAGTATACCATACCTTCTCCGGTGGGGTGTCATGCATTGGGATTCCAACTAGTAGCTCACTTGGTCTTATATGTCGATTAAGGTCTCCTCCCACATATATATGTTATATTATGCAAGTTGATTGTTTGTATATATATTCTTACTCAAGCATTGATCATACATGTTATATTGAGTTTATATCTATTGATAATGATTATACATCTTGATTATTATGGCTTATGTTCTTTGTTGCATTGCACCTCGCATACTTAGTACATTCTTAGTACTAACGTATACTTTTTGTATACATGATCTTACCATGTAGGGATCGGAGCTCTATTCGTCTTTGTCTTCGTGGCTAGATGATTTGTTCAAAAATTGCTATTGGTGAGTCCTCCACTCTGGGGACAACATCCGCTTACTTTCATGCTTTTATTTGGACTATTCAATTTTTGGACACTACCTTTGAGGGTGAGCCCAGAAGATGTCTTGGCCCCTGATCCATTCATAGTTAGAGGTGTTGTTGGATACATAGGTTGTATGTTATGAGCTCGAATCTTATTATGTCTATGAACCATAGGAGTTTTCCCTTAGTCTCTTATTCCATCTTTGTGGTGAATGTTTGCTATGCTGGCAAGTTGGAAGTCCCAAGTCCCTAAATGCCCCCATAGCATGATTCATACTTACCCCGCCCCTTAAACTTAATTGCTATATGATTCATGTTTATCCTCTTCCCTATAAAAACCTCATAGTGTGAGTCTAAAGCCCCATTTCCCTTAGAAATTATGTGTTATGTGCATAGTTATCTTTTATTGCTTCCGTGAAACCAATGACGTGCTACACATGCTTAAGAGTCTTGTTTGGCGATTCCGTTGGTCTCCCATTCGTCGTGTCACATCTAGGCCCTAGGCTTGGGTCATGACATCAGGATAATTCAAACTTTTTCAAACAATTTCAGTTTTAAGTGTAACTGCCTTGGACTTTTTCTAACTACCTTTAAGTGAATTTGGACAGTTTTTATAACCAAAATCCACTTTATAAATAGCCATTAACTCTCCAACTAACCCTATTCTTCATCAATTCACTAATTACAAAAAAATCTCTCTCTTGAATGTCACTCTCAAAGCTTTCATCTTCATCAAGCAAGGACTCCATTGAAGACCAACTCAAGCTCTTCATTTCTCTTCAAAACCTAAGGCTATTACTGTCGCACCTCATTTTTGAACCGGTCGAAATAGTTCACAATATGATGTAGCTAAGCTTTCTTGTTTTTGAAAAAATATGTTTCGAGTCGCCACCTAATTTACAAAAAATATTAGGAAACCATTTTAAGAAAATTTAAATGTAGACTCTATTTTAGTTTGCGAAACTAGTAAAATTCTAGGTAAGGGTTTTGATTACTCGAGGGGAAGGTGTTAGGCATCCCCCAAAGCCTATCCGAAGATAGTCCTTAAACCTAGCTTAGCAAAATAACTTGTGATAATTATTTATTTTATTTTTTGAATTTAGTGGTGAGAAAATTTCATTAATTATAAAAGAACAAAATATACAAGGTATGTCATATGTGTGGCTATAGTATTCGTAGAAAAACTTTAACAGCAACATATTCACTATATAATAAAATTGACAATTAAGTAATAAACAAATAAACTATAGATATAAGAAAGTTTAGAAAAATATAGATGTTTGTTCAAAATCATATGGAATAAGTGAGCATGTAACAACTTATTGTGAACAATATGTCGAAATGTTGGGTGTGAGAGCTTATTACAAAATAAATAAATATGAGTATATAAAAACTTATTGGGAACAATAAGTTGAAATATTAGGTGTGAGAACTTATTACAAAATAAATAAATAATGGATAAGGTGTAAAATATAACAATATACGCAAGTTGAGTAAAATTAAGTAAGTATGATATTTTAATAAATAAATTAATGAAATAACATAATGTAAGACAATATAAAGAAGTAATACACATTTACAAATGTTGTTCAAAAATATACACGGGTTCATTATTTTATTTATGGTGCTAAAATAACAATAACTATATGTTGTAAAATGATAAGATGTAAAATTTTATGTTTCATTTATAAGTAACTAACATTCGTAAAAGGATAATAATACGACTTGTGTAAAATATATACCAAGTGTAGATAATATATATATATACCTTATGTATGATATATACATTTACATACCTTGAATATTTGAACCTGTTAAGAAAATTCTTGTGTAGAGCAGCAAACTAAAGCTTTAGTGTCAAAGGATTTCAATCAAGAACTCTCTTCCGAACTCTAACTCAGGGCCAGAACAGAGCAACGGAGAGGATGAAACAACTCCTAGATAGGACGCTTGAAAATATTTCTACTTTATTTTTTACTATGACTTTGAAGTTCTTTTTTTAACTCATTTTCCTGATCTTTTTCTTTTGTTTTTCTGAGTTTTTTCTCTCTTGTGTTTCTTATATTGATCATACATGTTATATTGAGTTTATATTTTAACTCATTTTCCTGATCTTTTTCTTTTGTTTTTCTGAGTTTTTTCTCTCTTGTGTTTCTTATGTTTCCTGGTGTATTTTGATCGATTCTTAATGACTCTATTTATAGGAGAAATTCAAACTTGAAAATTCAAATTTGAAGCTCCACAAATCAGCAAGGACCGTTGTGCCATACCATGGTTGCAAAAATCTTGAAGAAAAACTCCTTTTCAGGTTGAAGATTCAAAAAATTGCTCTGTTCTTGTGTTTGTCCTCTGGACATCTCGATGAGGCTATGGTTAAAAGGAAGAAAAGTTTGAAAATCTTGTTCAAGGTGGGAGAGAGGGCAACAGGGGTGGCATAGGGTAGCGCAGTGGCTGCCATTTTTTGTGGTGAGAAGAGGAGAAGAAGATGAAGGGCTAAGTTATGAGTTTTTGGGGAAATTGGAGGAGATGGGTCGCTGATGGGGGTAGAGGAAAGAGCACATAAAGTTGTTCTTGTTTCGTGGGGAAAAGAGAAAGAAGGATGAGGGAGACGTTAGAGCATTCTAGATTAGAGAGAAAAGCTGATTAATTTTGAGCCGTTCGATCGTTTGATCGGACGGTTCGAAATAAATCAAGAGTAAATATACACACACACGCACGCGCACACGCGCGCGCGCACACGCGCTCGCGCACACACGCACGCGCGCACACGCACGCGCGCACACGCACGCGCACACACACATATAATAATAATAATAATAATAATAATAATAATAATAATAATAATAATAATAATAATAATAATAATAATAATAATAAAAAAAGGTTGAATTGATTAGGACCATTGGATTGAATTGGAGGATCACAATTTGAGCTATATATTATAATAATAATAATAATAATAATAATAATAATAATAATAATAATCCTTGAATAATAGAGTTAAATTACAAGTGATTTCAAATCCCCAAATTGGGCCTTCAAAGTAAAACCTTAAGTATCTACACTAAACCCTAGGAAGAGCTCTCTACAATATTCTTAGAATAATCTCAACAATCTAACTTCCTTTTTAAAACCCTAACTTAAACTATTTATACTTTTTACAAAAAGGACCTTAAAATAAATAAGAAAAGTTTGGTCGGCAGCAGTTACGATTCTTAGGTACGACTCATAGGGTGACCTACGAGTCGTAATCGGGCTTTTGCAGTCAGCACTTGGAATGTTAGACTTAACTTCTATGATCCATACTATAAGTCGTGGTCTAGTCTACGACTCGTGCCCTGGGCTCGTATGGTTGTGCTTCAATTTCTCGGATTTTAATTTTTAGAAGTCGTTAATCACTACGATCATCCCCTTCGATTCGTAGCTTGGACTACAACTCGTAGTGGGTCTTATAGGTCCTCAAATTTAACAAAATCTGCTACTTTTCCAGAAGATTAAGCCAACTTGTATTTTCTACAAAACCAAACACAAAACACATAAAACCCATAAACAGTCGCATTGAACACTTGCAAAATCCCTTGTTTTAGACATCAAATATACTATATTTTGATGGCACATCAACACCCTCAACTTAGAACTGTTGTTTATCCTCAAGCGACGACTTGATCTAAATAGATAATGAGTAACACATACCAATCATTCTAATGGCATATACTTCTCTCAGTTTCAGCTCATGTACCCAAACTAACATTTTTAAAACCTGACTGTATAGTTACCAAGCAAACCAAGGCAAATTGATGCATTTGAAAATCCAACTATGACAAGCTAAGGAGTATCAACAATTCACAATCACTGTACAAGTCATATGCTAACCATGCAGTGCAAATGCCCTTGCAGAAAAGAAGTCCCTCTATTTCACTCAATAAGTAATCAAAGAAGACTGAGGGACTCTGCAAACATACTCACTCTCACAAATGAGATTCATGCATGATAACCAATACAATAGGCTTACCCATATACTCACACTTTGGACTGTTGACCAGTTGGATCAAGATCACTTTAGAACTTCCTAGGCTTGTAATGTAGGCTCATGGGGCTTTGGTAAGGTATTTTTTGGCAAGTAGTGACTAAAACCATCCTTGAACCCTATTTTTCAACACTTTCACTTGAATAACTCAGTCATCAAGAACAACATTTTGTCCTCAAAGTAGATATATATAATAAAACTAAACAAAAACATATCATCTAAATAGTAATAAAAACAAAATTATCCATAAATAACAATAAAAATAGAGTATCTAGAAATAGTAGCGAGAACAAAGCATCCAAAAGCAGTAACCATGGGGGTCAAAAGTAAGAAATACATTATGCTTAGACACCAGCATTAGTCTAGTCTTGGGCTCTATCTCCTCTTGGGTGGTTTGGGCTGCAGCTGAACCTGAGGTACTAGCTCCATGTAATCTCTACTACTCCTGAGCCTGCCTCTGTCGCTCCATCTGTATAGACTCTCTTATTACCAAATCAGTAATCTGCTCCTCTAGCTCTGCCTCCTCTTTAGTCTCTTCTGGGCCACCTCTGCATCATCATCCCCATAGAGGCCTCTTTCCCAGAGCATGTGGGTGATTTTTAAATAGATCAAACAACTCCTCACCCACAAGTGCCTCCTCCAATGCTGCTATCGAGGCTGCTAATGATGTCATCAAGTCATCCTTGAACTTGGCCAACTCCTGCTATAAGGCAGCCAAATCTGCAGGACGAGCTCCTTCAACCCTCTTCTAGACCCTAGACTCGAAAGCATCGACCTTAGCATCCACTATAGCAACTCTCTGTTCCAACTTAGATAGGGTAAATACCTTGGCCCTCTCCTCCAAGGCCTGGACTGTCTAACAAATCCAAGGCTTGATCTGGTCTATCAACTTGCCTAACTGGGCCTCTGTCCAAGTTAACCTGCATACCAAAGCCTGAAATGCAAAAGCATACAAAATAGGTAAGTTTGCAGAAGTAACTGTAGAAGCAGATGGCTTTGGTGCAGGTGTTTCTATGGAAGACATTGCTTTGGTTTCAACTAGTGGAGGCTGCTCTAGTGCAAATGAAGTAAAGGTAGTAGGAACTGGAGTCGACTCTTCAATAGCTGGCTCAAGAGGAAATATCTTAGGCATGGGAGGAGGAACTGCTCTCTAGAGGGCCACTCAATTCTCATCAGCCTTGATTAGGCTGGGATCCATAGTGTGAAGAGCCTCAACATATGGGTCTATATGCAGAGAGACACATACTCCGACCTCATTGCACTATAACCAGAATAAACTAAAAACAATCCAAAAACATAAAAGATACTTGGGTTGCCTCCTAAGAAATGTCTTGTTTAATATTGTGGCTCAAATTAGTCATCATCCATCATCAGAAATCCTTAATGGCCCACACTTCACTCTTGAACTCGACCGGGTGCTTCATTGTTTGGCGGATGTCAAAAACAACCTCTGTATTATTGACCCTAAACCGAAGTTGACTGGAATCCATATCCACCAAGGCTCTCCCGATAGCCAGAAATGATCTTCCCAATATAATGGGCACCTCAAAATCAACCTCACAATCAACAAACACGAAGTCAGTGGGAAAGATAAATTTATCAACTTTAATAAGCACATCAAAAAGGATCCCTTCCAACTTTTTCATAGTTTTATTCGCCATGAGTAACCACATTCTTGTGAGAGTAGGAGTACCAAGACCAAGCTTTTTGAAAATGGTAAGAGGCATCAAATTTATGCTTGCTCCTAAATCACATAATGCTTTTGCGAACTCTACATCACCGATGGTACAAGTAATGGTGAATGCACCTTAGTTTTCCCTCTTTTAGACTAGGCATTTGGTCATGATGGCACTACATTATTGGAGCTCTTGCGAAAGCTATTGGCTTAACGTGCACTTTTTCTTCACCAAATCCTTTATGTACCTAGCATACCCGGGCATCTTCTCTAGTGCTTCTAGAAGGGGAATGTTAATAGATAATTGCTTCAATATAGAAAAAAAGTGTTTAAATTTACCATCATCCTCCTTTTTCTTGAGCCTTTGAGGAAAAGGTGAAGGAGATTTTGGGATCATCTTTGCCTTTTCTTGCTCTTTCACCTCTTCTCTTTGCATCCCATTGCTCTCAAACTTTCTTCACCAATATCAACCTTGTCATCAGCACCCTGTTCACAAACCTCATCATCAACTATCAGCATTGGGGTATCTATGGTGCTTTTCCCACTTCTTATCATGACCGCTATGCAATGTCCATCATTCTTTGGATTTTGAACCTTGTTGCTTGGCAAAGTGCCCTTTTGGCATTGGTTCAATTGAGAAGAAACTTGGCCAAATTGCAGCTCTAATTATTTAATGGCCACCGAGTGAGAGTCTATCTTTTGATTTATACTTGGAATATCTGATTTATCACCTGCAAGGTCTCATCCTGATGGTCGACCTCTTTAACAACTTGTCAAACATTTCCTCAATCCTAGAAGTGCTAGACTTGGCATCACGATTGTGAGGAGGCATATAGGGCTATTTCTACAACTATCCCTTCACCCCCATTCAACCTTCGGTACTCTTCCTCTTTCATAATAACTACCACGGTTATCTCTATACACTCCCTGGCAATTGTAGTTCTGACCTTGATTCCCAAAACCTTGCCTCCAATAGTCCGAGTTAGACCCTTGGGCAGTATTTCAAAAACCTGCCGCTTGGTTACTTAAAAAGTAAGCATCTTCCTCAAAGAAGGGTTCTTCATACATAGGTGCCTTGGAGGTTGGTGAGTCACCGCATGAACACTTGCTTGGTTTTGTTTCAACACCAAGTCCATAATTGTGCGAAGTTGAGAAAGTTATTAGATAATCTCCTCATTCACCTTGGCTTGCTCATTGTTGGTGTTAACCCTATAAGAAGTTTTAGTAGCACTTCTCTCTCTTTATCCCCATGCTCTATTTATTTTGACCACTTGCTCCATTCTTTTGGTGATTCATGAAAAAGATTGATCAAGATCCAACACAAGTTTGACTATTCTCATCAAAAGCTCAATAAAATATCTCCACTAAGGCATCATCAACAATTTTGTGATTTGGAACTATCCTCAAGCACTTGGTGAATTTTTCCCACATTGTACTGATTGAATCACCCAACAATTGCTCAAACTTGTTAATTTGATCTTTGAGTTTAAGATTTTTGGACCTAGGAAAATACCTCTCTAAAAAGGCTTTTTGTAGCTTGACCCAACTAGTGATCGAACTTTGTGAAAGCTCGAATAACCAAATGGCCGTATTTCCCATCAGAGATAGAGAGAAGACTATCAAACTAACCGCATCCATTGAAAGATTTTGTGTACCCATCACACTCTTTCAAACAAAAGTGACATTATGGAGATGACTCTGTGGATCCTCCGAAGGTAGCCCTGTAAACAACCTATGATTTTGAAGCATTTGTAGGAGACCACTAGACACTATGAACTTAGTGTCGGCCAATAGTAGTGCCAACCCTATCGCTCCCATGACATCCATGGCCATAGGGTTCAACCCATATTCGTTCCAACAATATGCATTTTCATTGAAATCCCTATGGTGTGGCCTACTCTCCTTTTGTGGTGGGTTTTTATCTCTACCCTCATCTCCCTCATGTTGACCAATAGCTTCATCAATCACAATATCCTCATTTTTTGGGCCATTCTTCTTGCGATTCGGTGCATCTCCAAGTTGATTGGAACTAAGGGTTTGCTTTGGCTCCTTGTGTTGTGCATACAAACCTAGTATACCCTGTAAACAGGATTAAACAACAAAAACAAAAGTAAAATACAAGAGAATCTAGAAATTTATACTTGAACTAACTACTAGTGAAATCAAGTCAAGAACATAGCCGTATTTCTCGATAACGGTGCCATAATTTTTGAAGTTCACGCTCTAATAGTAAAGTGGTCGCTATCAAGTATAAACCTAATAGAAGGTTAGGGTTTAATTCATAAGGAATATGGTATTGACCATATTGATTCACTAACAATTATTTCAAGCACCAATCAACTAACTTCTCTAGAATAGGGGGTTGCAATTTTGAAATAAAAGAAGATACACTATACTACTAATATAAATAGACAATTAAATTGAGGGACAACTTAGGAATTGTGTTTCCCATGATTCGTTAACTCAAATACCCTTGATAACATAACTCTAATTGAGACATCACATGTAGATTGGTAACTTAGGTTCTTCCAACCCTTTTGTGAAGGTGAAGGTCGAATTTTACCATGGCACTTGGTCGGCAACCATGGTGTGCCAACTAGCTATACCCATTGTCCCAATCAACCTCCCCTTGGTCAGGTTTAGTTGATTAGATGAGAACACATCAATCGAATCCTGTCAGCTACTTCCCTTTTTCTATTCATCACTACCTTGGTCAGGATTATAATAGTAGGCGGGGTTTGGTGTTGGCCACCACCAAACAACATTCAAAGTGAAAGGAAATAGACAATACATGCAAATACCCAATCAAAGAAATGCATAAAATCTAGGTTATTTCAAGTCAACTCCTCATGGTTCCCACAATCCTAAGTTATGGGTGATTAGCCACTCATAGATAGGGCAACATCATAAAAAATGAGTGTAATAAACATGGTTTAAAGATTACCCAAGTACAATAAAGAACAAAACCACCTTGATATTGAAACCACAAGCTTGCAACGATTGAGTTTGAGTATAAGTGATTTCAAATCTCCCAAAATGGGTCTTCAAAATAAAAATCCTAAAAGCTACTTTGAACCCTAAGAAAAGTGTTCTCTAAGAATATTCAAAGTTGTGGAATCTGTAAAAGTGACAAGTCTCTCTTTCAAAAACCCTATCATTAACTATTTATACTATTTATAAAAAGACCCTAAAAATAAAATAGAAAATACAGCTGGCAGTAGGTATGGCTCGAAGGTACGACTCATAGGGTGACCTACGAGTCATAATCGAGTTTTCATAGACAGCACTTGGCATTTTGGACTTAATTGCTATGATCAACTGCAACGAGTCGTGGTATGATCTATGACCTATAGCGTCTTCTTGTAGACTCTAGTTGCAGTTCTTGGTCCAAATTTTGGCAACACTATTTCTAGCTATGAGTCCCCATCCTACGAATCATAGTGAGACTTACAACTCATAGGTTAGCCTCATATAACTGACCTTCACTTTGTAAATTTCTAATTTTTAACACTGTTTTTGGCTACGAGGGTACACTATGACTCATAGCTTAGGTTACGACTCATAAGGTGGCTTATATGTCCTAAACTTCATCAAAATTTGTAATTTTCTCCCAAAATCATGCCAACCTATTTTCTGCAATAACAACACAAAAACACATAAAAACGTAAAAAGTCACATTAAGAACATGCAAAATTCTATGTTTTAGGCATCAAATATGTTGTAATTTGATAGTACATCAGCCATGTTACTAGCCAGTATCTTAGCTAGCTATGAGATCAACTGGACGCGTGTCATGGCTGAGCAATCCATGAGTTCACGCTCCAGATAAATACCTCATGGCCATTCCCTATCTTGATACACAGATTTGGTTTTGATTTTAAAAACATTGAATTAGTTATGTTATTTTGAAAATTGGTGTATTTTAATATTTTGGTTTGCAGGTATGAATCAAGTGCTGAATTTGAAGCAGCCTGTACAACCAGGCCTACGAGTTGTAGTGCATAGTATGACTCGTAGTCATACCTCGTCGAGGGAAACAATGTTTGATTAAAATTGGCACATGCACTACGAGCCAACCTTATGATTTGTAGTATATCCTACAAGTTATAAGTGGGTTCGTAGTGCCTAGGTATGATTTATGAATTTTTCTAAGTGATGGGCCTACTATGAGACCACGACCTATGAGTCGTAGGTAGACCTATGACTCATAGTAGGTCTTTCATAGCCCCGAACTGCAAAATTTTAATAGTTGACCTAATTTGTTATAAAAGCCCTAATTTTTTATTTCTCAACCCTAATCCGCATAAATTACCCCCAAACATTTCCATACACTATTTCGATCATCTTTTCTGATAACCCACATTATTTTCTAGCAAGAATTCTAGCGAGCACCATTACCTAAGGTTTTGGCTCCTTTTTTCTCTCTCAGTGCATCTACTTGCTTTGTATTCTCTCAATTGGTATGCTTTCTTGGTTAAATTTGACACACAACTTTTATTATCTTCTTGAAATTGTTGGTTAATTATGTGTTTGGATGTGATGTTGAAAGTGCCCATGAGAAAATAGTTGTCTAGACATGAAAAATAGGGTTGGTCGATTTAAATTCCTTAATGATGTTTTGAAATGTAAAATCTCCCTTGTTGGTTAATTATGATATTGATACCTTGTCATATTTACTATTGATTATGGTTATTATAGTGAATAATTATGGATTGATCAATTATTGGGTTCAAGTCGAGGTGCAATTTGGTGGTTGATGTGTGTTAGGATTGAAAATGGGCTTTTGAGATACCCATTGAATGAATTTGCGTTTGATCCCTTTGAACTCCCATGATTTTTTTATAGTTTTCATTGTTATGAGTTTAGAGATTGAAAACTTTTGGGTGATTCTCGAATGTGTTGCTTGATTGTCAAGTATTGATCAGTTTGTGGGGTAATTGTGGTTTGAATGTTCATGACTATGGTGATATTTGACATACCTATTGAACTGATTGAGAGAATTACTTTAAATGATATTTGAATTTTGTTTGCTTGATGGTAGTTTGTGTGGTGAAGTTATAGTCACCACAGGTGCCTGTTGTTTTCTGCTAAGAGGCCTTCTTATGACTGGTAGGATGTCCTACAAATCATAGTGACCCTTCGTAGGAAACAACAGTCCCATATGGTTCCTTATCATTCATGATACAACACCCACCTATGAGTCATAGTGTTTACTACGAACCGTAGTGAGGGTTTTGTAAAACTTGTCTTGTGCTTTAAAAGGATTCTGAAAATTACTACGAGCCCAGTCTATGACTCATAGGTGACCCTACAAGTCATACCTGTACTTTATACCTGCAAATCTACAGCTAGTGTAGTGTCAATTTTTTTTGTATTTTGCTTTTTGTTTTTGTTTCTTCTTGTTGTTTTTCTATTTTTGTTTTGAGGTTGTTGCAACTATGGTGGTCATTTCTGGTATGGGGTATAATTTTCAGGTTAGATCCCTCCAAAAGATAAGAATGCTATCTGGGCCTTTCATAGTAAGCTGATAGATGAGGCCTTAGATACTGAGCAGACGGAGGGATCAAAGGAGGTCAATGGAGTTCAAATTGACCAGGAGGCAAATGTGCCTCAAATCAGAGCTAAAGCTACACAGACTCAGATGGTAGTTAAGAGTTCCTCCTAGTCTAAAGAGGAGGGTGATGAAGATGAGTCAGCTTGTAGTTCACCACAGATGACTCCTACTTATATGGAGTCAGATTCTCATGAGGCATCATAGACTCAATAGGGTAAGGCAGAGTCACAGCCCCCAGTTGACCCATCTGTTTCCTCTACTGATCCTAGATGTATCCGATGGGGAGTTCTAGGTATGGAAGAGATCTATAATAGCGGTTTAGTGCTAAAGAGATAGGGAAAGCTTATCCGATAGTTCCACAAGGAATCAAGGCTGAATGATTCAGGGTTGAGTAGGGTTTTAACTTTAGAGGCAGAGATTGATCGACATGGGCTTCGATGGTTATTAGGGTAGTTAGGGAAGTGTGCCCCGTATTTAGTTTGAGAGTTCTACCCTGCCTATCCTGCTACTATCTTTAGAGATCTTCCCAAGGGGAAGAAGGCCATTGATAAGCACAGATTGCGGAAGGTCTTAGTCTGGGATTAGAAAGTCAACATTCAGAGTAGACCATTTGTAGGGTTCAATTTGGGCCTAATTATAGGGTGCCATGTTCCATCATCGAGTATAATGATAGGATTGAGAAGATGAGGTTAGTGATGATAGAGAAGATGTAGGCCTGAGGACTGAGCTTCTCTGATGGGCAGCTAGCCAGATATGCGAGGGCGATGCCATGCCAGTATGAGTCACAAACTAAGTCGAGCCAATAGTGAAGTCTCATTACTTCTTTTCAGCTAAATTCTGGTGGTCCATTATCTGATTGACCTAATTTGTTATAAAAGCCCTAATTTTTTATTTCTCAACCCTAATCCGCATAAATTACCCCCAAACATTTCCATACACTATTTCGATCATCTTTTCTGATAACCCACATTATTTTCTAGCAAGCCAATATTTTGGTTGGTTATGAGATAGACTGGGCATACATTATGGTGGAGCAGATTCATGAGTTCGCGATCCGGACTAATACCTCATTATCGTTTCCCATCTTGATACATAGACTATCCAATGAGGCAGGAGTTCATGTTTCTCTCTAAATCGACCCACATGTAGAGGCACTGCATACTATGGATCCCAACCTTATCAAGGCTGATGAGAATCTGGTGGCCTTCCAGCGAGCAGCTTCTCCTCCCATGCCAGATACATTTTCGCTCGAGCCACCTACTCAGGATTCGACTCCAGTGCTTACCACCTCTACTTAGTTTTACACCAGAGTACCCTTCAGCTATTGATACCGAGGTGATGCCCTCCATAGCTACACCTGCACCAAAACCATCTGATACTCAAATTACTTCTACAGACTACCCTATTATGTCTGCTATTGCTTTTCAGGCTTTGTTACACAGGTTGACTAGGACAGAGTCCCAGCATGGTAGATTGATGGACTAGCTCAAGCCATGGGTTCGCCAGATAGTCTGGGACTCAGAGGAGAGGGCCAAGGCATTTACTATTATTAAAGTGGACTGAAGAGTAACCACAGTGGATGCCAAGGTCAACGCTTTCGAGGTCATAGTCCAGCAGAGGCTTGAGGGAGGACAACTTGCTGACATGGTTGCCGTAAAGGAGGAGTTGGCCAAGTTCAAGGCTGACCTGATCAAATCATTAGCAGCCCCGATAGCAGCCCCAGAGGAGGCACCTGAGGTTGAGGATTTGATTAACTTATGAGGATAGCCCACATGCCTGCAGGAAGAGGCCCCTGGAGAGTAATGATATAGTTGTGAGCCAAAAGAGACAGAGGACAGCTGAGGAGGAGGCAGAGCTAAAGGAACAGATTACAAACTAGGTGGTTCGAGAGTCTTTAACCATGGAGGACCTGAGGAAGGCTCGGGAGCAGTAGATATCGCAAGGAGCTGGTAGCTCAAGACAGCTGCAACCAGACCACCCAGGAGAAGAGCGAGCCCCAGGATCAGATGGATGTCAGTGCCTGAGCACCATATGTTTGCTATTTTGACTCCCATACTTCTTATCTCTTGATATTTTGTTCCTATTCAGACACTATTTTTACTATGTTTTGGAAACTTTTGGATGTTTTACTTTGGATGTTTGGTTTTATTTTGTATGATTGGTTTTAATTTTGGTTTTTATTAATATGTATGTATGTATATATATACTTTGAGGAAAAAGTATCAACTTTTTGGTGGGGTATGGGAAGTTATGGACTTGGGTAAAGTCTGAGTAGCTTTTAGTCCATAACTATCCTATTTTTGATCCCAAGGTTTCCTTGCCGTGTTTTGTTTTCCTTATAGATGAGTTTACTTTCTGTTGAACCGGCATGTTTAGGTGTTGTAGATAATTTGTAGATATATAGTGATTATTACTTTTGGCATGTAGATAATCTTAAATATTTTTATAAATATTTTGAAAAATAGGTACCCACAAAATTTTTGGGATTGTTGGTTACTATTGTAATCTTGCATGTAATTGGTTTGGCAATGTTTGTTCTGATAAAGTGAAGGCAAGTCGATGCTTGAAGAATGACCTGTGAGTCTATGATTGATTATATATGTTATGCCATGAGTGTGTGAGCAAATTTTTATCATATTCATGCATTTGTATACTGATTGAGAACTTGTCTTGTTACTCTGAGATTGGATTGGAGAATCTGGTTGATCGGAAAGGATTTTAGGCCATTGTTCTTTAAGATAGTCCACTTTTTCCGAAATGACCTACCAAATGTAGTAGTTTATCCCTTCTTCCAAATGTTTGAGCCTTTCATGTACGTGTTCTTTCTTAATACCTAGCTAGCCTAACCTTGTTTGGTGAAATACCTTGATATTGGCCGTGGTCTATCCTTGAACATGTGAACCTTGATTGAGGCAAAAAGACTAAGTTAAGGTTGGCTACCAAAAGTGGCTCTGGTTTAGGAAATGGATGTTGTGTACTTCACCTCAGGCTAAAAGCTTAAGTTGAGGGTGGCTAATATTGTGGTATAGTAGCAAAAATTAGGTGACTAGTTGAAAATGACAGAAAAGACGAAAAGTCATGTGCGGGTGAGAGAAAAGGGAAGAAAAGGTGTCTTAAAATGAAAAGAATAGAAAAATGAGTTTAAAAAACGAGGCACAACTGCAAAAGAAAAAAAACACCTGAAAAAGCTTAAAATGAAGAATGAGGGAGGTCAAAATGAAAATGGCCGAGTTGTCAAGGTAAAAGTGTTTAAAAATATGGTTCAACGATGACTTTTAGTCACTAATTTCCCAAAGTACCTTATCAAAGCCTCATAAGCCTACGTTATAAGCCTATAAAGTCCTAAAGTGATCCTAATCCAACTAGTCAACAGTCCGGAGTATGAGTATATGGGCAAGCCTATAGTGTTAGTTATCATGCATGAATCTCATTTGAGAGAGTGAGGATGCTTACACAGTCTATGAACTTTGATTGCTTTTTGAGTGAAATGAAGGAACTTCTTTTCTGTGAGGGTATTTGCATGACATGATTGGCATATGACCTGTTCAGTGATTGTGAATTGTTGATACTCCTTTGCTTGTCATAGTTAGATTGTCAGATGCATCATTATGTCTTGGGTTGCTTGGCGGCTATTCAATCGGGTTTTGAAAATGAGAGTTGGGTACCAGAGTTGGAATTGAGGGATGTATATGCCATTAGGATAGTTTTTATGTATTTCTTATTGTCTATTTAGATCGAGTTGTCGCTTGAGGAAAAACATTAAATCTAAGCTTAGGGTGTTGATGTGCTGTCAAATTACAACACATTTGATGCCTAAAACATAGGATTTTGTATATTCTTAATGTAATTTTTTATGGTTTTTATGTATTTTTGTGTTGTTATTGCAGAAAATACATGTTGGCATGATTTTGGGAGAAAATTGCAGATTTTGATGAAGTTCGGGACATATGAGCCACCCTACGAGTCGTAGCCTAAGCTACGAGTCATAGTGTGCCCACGTAGCCAGAAAGAGTGTTCAAAAATTAGAAATTTGCAAAGTGAAGGTCAGTTATATGAGGCTAACCTACGAGTCGTAAGTCTCACTACGATTCGTATGAGGGGGTCTCGTAGCTAGAAATAGTGTTGCCAAAATTTGGACCAAGACCTGCAACTAGAGACTATGAAAAGACATCAAACCATGACTCCTAGCAGTCAAGTCCAAAATGCCAAATGTTGACTACAAAAGCCTGATTACGACTCGTAGGTCACCCTACGAGTCATACTTGTGAATTGTACCTGCTACCAGCTGTATTTTCTATTTTATTTTTAGGATCTTTATGTAAATAGTATAAATAGTTAATGATAGGATTTTTGAAAGAGAGACTTGACACTTTTACAGATTCTACAACTTTGAATATTCTTAGAGAGCACTTTTCTAAAGGTTTAAAATAGCTTTTAGGATTTTTATTTTGAAGATCCATTTGGGGGGATTTGGAATCACTTGTACTCAAACTCCACTGTTGCAAGCTTATGGTTTCAACATCAAGGTGGTTTTGTTTTTTATTGTTCTTGGATAATCTTTGAACCATGTTTTTTACACTCATTGTTTGTGATGTTGCCCTAGCCATAAGTGGCTAATCACCCACAACTTGGGATTGTGGGAACTATGAGAAGTTAACTTGAAATAACCCAAATTTTATGCATTTCTTTGATTGTATATTTGCATATATTATTTATTTTCTTTCACTTTGAATGTTGTTTGGTGGTGGCTAACACCAAACCCCGCCTACTATCATGATCCTGACCAAGGTACTTGCATGTGATGTCTTAATTACAGTTATGTTATCCAAGGTATTTGAGTTAACGAATCATGGGAAACATAATACCCAAGTTGTCCCTCAATTTGATTGTCTCTTTATATTAGTAGTATAGTGTTTTTATCTTCCTTTATTTCAAAATTGCAAACCCCCCCCCCCCATTCTAGAGAAGTTAGTTGATTGGTGCTAGAAATAATTGTTAGTGACTCAATATGGTCAACCCCGTATTCCTTGTGGATTTGACCCTAACCTCCAGTTAGGTTTATACTTGATAGCGACCACTTTACTGTTAGAGTGTGAACATCAATGGTCCGCTCCAGAGTGATGACATTTTCCGTGAATGTACGAGACTGAATAATGGACCACTAGAATTTTTCTGGAAAGGAGAGGTGGGACTTCACTATAGGCTCGGCATGGTTGGTGACCCATGCAAGCTCGGCATCACCCTCTACTACCTTGCTCGCCACCCATCTGAGGAGCTTGGTCTTTAAAAAAATATTTTTCCTAATCACAGCATGCCTCTTCTTATCTATCTTGCTATCTTACTCGGCTGTGTGCTATAGTACCTTGTAGTTAGGCCTAAACTGAACTCGGCAGATGGTTTCTTCAGAGATATCTACCCTCTAACCACGACCAAAGACCCTATGCGACTTGGGCTGCTCCATCGCCTTCTTCCCCTTGAGAAGATCTCGGAGGATGGTAGTAGCATATATGATATAAAACTCTCTGAACATAAGTGGGACGTACTTGCCTAACCGCTCTGATAACCATTGGAGCCCGTGTCTGTCGATCTCCGCCTCCAAAGCGAGAACTTCACTCAACCCTGAGTCATTTAATCGGGACTCCTCATGAAATTGTTTGAAAATTTTTCCCTATCCCTTTGTCTCTAATCCCTTGTTATAGATTTCCTGCATCACCTCGATCCCCCATCGGTGATGATGAGAATCAATAGTTGAGATAGATGGGGTAACCGAGGACCAGGCCTCCCACTAGATTTGTGGTGCCTTTTGAGAATCTGACTCTGTATGTGTGGGAGTTATCTATACTGAACCGCTCCCGGACTCATCTCCATCTCCCTCTCTTTAGACTGGGAGGTGCTCTTAACTACCATGGGAGTTTGGGTAGCCCTAGCCCCTCGTCAAGGGCACCTGTGCATCAGGGTCAATCCCAACCCTGTGGACCTCCACCGATCCCTCAGTCTGCTCAGTGTTTGAAGTCTCATCAATGAGCTTCTTGTGAAAAGCTCAGATAGCATTTTTGTCTTTTGGAGGCATTGTACCTGAAATTCATACCACAAACCATCGATGAGCACCAAAGTGTCAACACAATCAGCACACAAGCAGAAATAACAGAGAGAACAAAAATAAAAGGAAAAACAACAGCAAACATTAATATTACACCAGCTGTAGGTTGCAGGTACGAGGTGCATGTACGACTCGTAGGGTGACCTACGAGTTGTACTATGGTCCCGTAGTACAAAGGTGCCTGAGAAAAAAATCAAACTCGAAACAGGTACGAGGCACAGGTATGACTCATAGTGGAAACTATGAGTCGTAGGCTGGCTAGTACAAATTTCCAGTAACATTTTTAAACACAAGGCATGCTCACTAGACCCCTACTATGGTTTATAGTGAACACTAGAACCCGTAGGTGGATCTCGTATGGTAAGTGTTAATGGACCACAGGTAATTGTTATTCCCTATGAGGGGCCACTACGACTCGTAGGTCCTTCTACGAGTCGTAGGTAGCCCACGTAGCAGGGAATATCAGATACCTGTGGTGTCTTCAACACAACTACATGAACCACAATCAAAACCAAATATTTCAAACAACAATCAAAGTAATTTTTTTTATTCTGTATAAAAGGCACAACAATATCCCACAACCCCTAACATGATAATTCAATCTAAAACCTAATCAAGCAACTATCAATTTTCCAACATATTCAAGAATTTCCAAAAATCATCAATCCCAAAAATCACAACAACAGTACTAACACACAAACATGGAAGTTCAAATGGATTAGATGCACAATCACAAAAAGAATTTCTCAAACGACCATATTCAACACAAAAGCCATACCCACAACTGAATTTCAATCCCAGCATGAATCTACCAGTTAATCAACCATCACATATTCATTTTACGCATACGATCAACACTAAATATGGCAAGATATCATCATCACAACTAACCAACAAAAATGATCTTACAATTAGGACAAACCTTAGGGAATTCTAACTGTCACAACCCTAATTTTCATTTCTATGCATCAACTTCCTCATGGGTACTCTTAATACGAGTTTCAAACACACAATCATACAAGAATTCCAAAAGACACTAAAGAATGTGTGCAAAATTTAACTAAGAAATATACCTTTTGAGAAGATGATGAACAATTAAACACAATGAGAAGAAAAAGAGGCAGAAACCCTATGTATTGGATGCGTTGCAAAAAAAGTTCACCAGAAAATGATGTGGATACGCCAAAAAGAGGGATCGGAACAGTTGGGAAATATTTTGGGAGCAAATTTGGGGATTAGGTTTGTGTTTTGGGATCAAAATGAATTTTCACCCCTTTTCATAACAAATAGGACTGACTTTTAAAATCACTGAGTCGTATCTACGAGACCTCGACTATGAGTCATAGGGCTTCTTACGACCCGTAGATCCTAGTCTTATAGCAAACTCTAACACTTAAAAAAATTCAGTAATCATACCTGGGCACTATGAACCCCACTTATGACTTGTAGCATGGACTACAAATCGTAATGTTGGCTCATAATGTATGTGCTAACTTTAATCAAACACTGTTACAAGGCATGTCTACGAGTCATAGTGTAAGTTATGACTTATACGCCTTATCATAAAGGTTGCTTCCAATGCCATTTTCTTCCAACTTTCAACCTTTATTTAATACATGCAAACCAACATCTCAAAATATAACAATGTTCAAACAACACAACTGATTCAATGTCTTTAAAATCAAAACAAAAATCAATCCACTACCTAGAAATTTAAACAATCAAAATGAACTCAAAACAATCCAAAAATATGAAAAGTACTTGGGTTACCCCCCAAGAAGCACCTTGTTTAATGTCATGGCTCGACTTAGTCATCATCAATCATCAGAAATCCTCAATAGCCCACACCTCACTCTTGAGCTCATCCGAGTGCTTCATTGACTAGCGGATATCAAAAATAACTTCTGCACCATTGACCCTGAACCTGACTTGACCAGGATCTATGTCCACCAATGCTCTCCCAGTAGCCAAGAATGGCCTCCCCAAAATAATAGGGACTTCAAAATTAAACTCACAGTCAAGAATCTAAAGATAAACTTATCAACTTTCACTAACACATCAAAGAGAATTCCCTCCGACTTCTTGATTGTTCTATCCGCCATGAGTAACTGCATCTTTGTGAGAGTAGGAGAACTAAGAACAAGTTTTTTTTCAAAATGACAAGAGACATCAAATTTATAGTTGCTCTCAAGTCACATAATGCCCTTGCAAACTCTACATCATCGATGGTCCAAGGAATGATGAATGCACCAGGATCTTCCCTCTTTTGGACTAGGCATTTGGTCATGATGGCACTACATTGTTGGAGCTTTTGCGAAAGCTCTTGGCTTACCGTGCACTTTTTCATCACCAAATCCTTCATGTACTTAGCATATCCAAGCATCTTCTTCAATGCTTCTAGAAGGGGGATGTTAATGGAAAATTACTTTAACATCGAAAGGAAATATTTAAATTTACCATCCTCCTCCTTTTTCTTGAGTTTTTGGGGAAAAGGGGGAGGAGGTCTTAGGATCACCTTGGCCTTTTCTTGTTCTTTCACCTCTTCACTTTGCATTCCATTGCTTTCCCCACCATCTTCCTAACCTCAACCTTGTCATCAACACCCTTCTCACAAGCTTCATCATCAACAACTGACATTGGGGGATCTATGGTGCTTTTTCCCACTTCTCATCATGACTGCACGCAACGCCCATCATTCTTTGAATTTTAAACCATGTTACTTGGAAAGTTGCCTTTTGGCGTTGGTTCAAGTAAGAAGACACTTGACCAAATTGTTGCTCCAATTATTTAATGGCCACCGAGTGAGACTCTATCTTTTGATTGATACTAGAGATATCCCATTTCATTACCTTTAAAGTTTTGACTTGTTGGTCAGCCTTCTTTAAAAAATTGTCAAACATTTCCTCAATCCTTGAGTTGCTTGATCCGGCATCATGATTATGGGGAGCCACATAGGGACCATTCCTATATCTATTGTCATGACCCAAGCCTAGGTCCTAGACATAACACGGCGACTGGGGAACCCGAAGGGACCCCAAACAAGACTCTTCGCATATCATTTCACATCCTTGGATGCAGAATCAAGAATAAACAATAAGAGAAAAGATAAACTAGGGGGATTAGGACTAAGGAAGAGAGAGTGTCCAATACTTAAACAACATAGATAAGTCAAAACTCAAGCATAATACATAACTTGTCCAACAACATCTCTACTACATAGATAAGAGCGGGGGCCAAGAGTAGCAATCGGGCTCACCCTCATAGTCAATACATACATAAAATAAAGATAGTCTTTGTACATAGCATGAGATCATAGATATTGTCCACGGAATGTAGGACTCACCAACTAGCTTGAGATAGATCGTACTAGCCACGTGGAGGAGGATGATCAAGAGGGACTTTGGCTCCTACAAAGTGACACCATGCAGGCATATAGTATGTGTTAGTACGTTTAAATGTACTAAGTATGTAAGATGTAATGCAACAAGTGATAAGCACCATAAACAAAATGCATAACATAGGCAATGAATAAGCATTTAGCAATATGACATGTATGAATGATGCTTGAAGTAAAATCATGCTTGTATAGAACATAATACATGTGTAAGGAGAGACTATTATTAGTGAATATCTAAGTTTTACCACCTCCTTGGAGAAGTGAATGAGGTACAAACCCCTCAATTGGTTGATGAGGTACAAACCCCTTAACATGGTTGATTAGGTACAAACCTCCAACACGGTTGATGAAGTACAAACCCCTCAATATAGTTATCAAGGTAAAAACCCCTCGACATGGCTGCATGGGCCTACCACCTCCCAAGTGAGGCGACCGAGGTACAAAACCCCCAACAAGGTTACACAGGCCTACCACCTCCCGTGCGAGGCGATCAAGGTATAAACCTCTCAACAAAGTTACCTAGGCCTACAACCTCCCGAGTGAGGCTTGGTCAATCCCTAACACCATAGAGATAATATCATATACATACATTCCTTTCATCATAATATAGTCATTCAACTCATAAGATATGCATTAGCCCTTCAATTCCTCAAGAAATCATAACTAGACTTTTTATCAAACACTTGGCGGGTGTGTAATACTAGTGTAAAACCATGCAATTCAAGAGTAGAATCATACTAGAAAATTCAGTATAAAACTATCAATAGATACTTGATAACACCCTCAAACAATATACATCAAAACCCTTCATCAAACCTCAAAATAAACCTTAGATCCATAGCTCAAAACATGCTAAAACAAACACAATTTCATGAAACCCCAACATAGTGTGTAAGGAAATTCATAATAAGTAAGAACCATGAGTAAATCAACATTAAACCATGCAATTTAGGTAAAAAGAAAGCTTGGGCACCATGGATGAAAGGACCTATTAGTTGAAACCCACATACCTTAGCTTTGGGAAATTCTTGATGAAGATTGGAAATGGAGACTTGAAGTTTGAGTAAAATCCTTAAGATCTCGATGAGTTTTGGACACTTGAATTTTGAGAGAAATATTAGTTTAAGGGTTTGAGAGAGTATTGGGAATGTCTTGGATGACATGAAGGTGAAATATGGTTAAATATAGGTATTTTCAAGCATAGGAAGGCTTAGGCCCAAGACCCAAAAGCCTTGGACTGGAACACAAAAACTGAACAATAACACACTGGCGCGCCCTGGCCGCGTCGCACTAGGGGCGCGCCTGCTCACTATTTTTTCGCCACTTTGAAAAATAAATTTTGATACAGTCGCTCTGAAATCAGGGTTAGACCCATTTCCCCCTCAATTTGACCCTATAAATAAGAATATAAAGTCAAATTTTTGATATCATGCATGGATTTTGAGATATATGGAAATTACATTTCGGGCAAGACACATTTTCGAGCACTTTTTGGGGTCGTTTCAATATCTCCCCCTTGGAAATATTCATCCCCAAATGGAAAAGAAACGTATATAAAAAGAGTAATCATGAAGAAATCATTCCCCAACAAGAATGCAACAACACATTTAAAACATCTTTTTCAAAATCTCGACATAAGTGTCAAAATCATCATGAACTTGTCAATATAAACATGAATGCATGCAAATGACATAGGGGCTGAAACATAAGATTTGGAATCATAAAAGAAAAGGACTTGACATGTCATCACAAGCTTGAATAGAGTGAAATAGGTTCGGATATCTCTTCTCCATGCCCGCTCCGGCTCCCCGAGAGAAACTATCGACTTGATGATTCTTCCAAAGGGCCTTGACGAACACCATATCCTTATTAATCAACTCTTCCTATCCATCCATCCAATATCTCCACAGGGATATTCTCCTAAGATAACTTATCCTCCACAACACCCACAATCTCAAAAGTTTTAAAGCACTTGAGTCACCAACACATCTCCTCAACCTAGATGCATGAAGAGCCGGACGAACCATATCCCGATTCATAGGCAACTCTAATTCGTATGAAACCTTACTAATCCTCCTCAACACTCCATAAGGACCCATATATCTTGGGCTTAACTTACCCTTCTTACCAAAATGAACCACATCCTTAGTGGGTGAAACCTTCAAATAGATCCAATCACCAACTTTAAATTCAAGGCCTCTCCTTCTCACATCGACATAGGATTTTTGATGACTTTGGGCTATTTCAACCTTTCTCTAATCATCCTTACCTTCTCAAGAGCCTCCATAACCAGATCCAAACTCATCAAACCCACCTCTCCTACCTCAAACCAAATCGGTGATCTACAACGCCTACCATAGAGGGCCTCAAAAGGAGCTATACCAATACTAGAATGATAGCTATTGTTATATACAAACTCCATCAATGGAAGATGATCATCCCAACTACTCCTCAACTCCAATACACAAGCCCTAAGCATATCCTCAAGAGTTTGAATAGTTCTTTCAGCTTAGCCATCTATTTGAGGGTGAAAGGTCGTACTAAACTTAACTTTTGTGCCAAGACCCCTTCATGCCTCCCCATGCAACCTTACCAACTCATGGATGTACAATACCTAGCATAATCTTCAGCCCCATATGTAGTCTTAACTGGTAAAAAATGAGCCGATTTTGTCATTTTAACAACCACAACCCAAATGGAGTCAAAACCCTTTATAGTCTTTGGCAACCCAACCACAAAACTTATATTAATTTCTTCCTGCTTTCAAGTAGGAATCTCTATGTCTTGGGCTAGGCCTTTGATGTTCGACTATGACTTATTGGCAACTATGACAACCAGATACAAATTTGGCAATGTCCCTCTTCATGCCTCCCTACCAATACATATCCCTCAAATCTCTATACATTTTGGTAGAACCAGGGTGAATAGAATAAAAAGGTACACACAACCTACCTTGGTACCTAAGGGCACCATCTTCCCTTTGGGAGAAAACCTCCACTTTACCATCCTCTCACCAAGGCCTTCAATTCAAACAACGAGGAGTCAAGATTTTGCGTTGTTTTCACCTCATCGACCAAGGAAGATTTTGAACCATAAACAACCACAATACCACTATTATCAACCTCTTCTAACCTAACTCCCAATCTAGTCAACTGATGGACCTCCCTAGCCACCTCTTTACCACCACCATCAACACGAGCTAGGCCGCCAATAGACACCCTACTCAAAATATTGGCCACCACATTAGCCTTATCGGGATGATAATGCACAGTCATGTCATAACCTTTAAGAAGTTCTAACCACCTTCTTTGCCTCAAATTAAGATCCTTTGAATGAACACATATTGGAGACTCTTATGATTGGTAAACACATCCACAGGCACCCCATACTAACAATGACGCCAAATTTTTGAAGCAAATGTCACGGCGGCTAATTCAAGATCATGGGTAGGGTAATCCTTTCCAAGCACCTTAAGTTGTCTAGAAGAGTAGGCTATCACCATACATTCAGCATCAAAACACCACACAAACCAATTCTTAAGGCATAACAATACATAACAACCCTTCTAACCCTCCCGGTAGAGCCAAGATAGGAGTGGACACAAGCTTAACCTTCAAGGTTTTAGAAACTCTATTCACACTCATCGGTCCACTCAGATTAGCCTTATTTGGGGTCAACTAAGCCATAGGAGAACCAATAGGAGAAAACCTATCCATAAACCTTTGGTCATACCAGCTAAGTCTAAGACACCCCTAATATCTGATGGAGTCAATGGTCTAGGCTAATCTCTAATTACCTTCGGTTTATTAGGGTCCACCTTAACGCCATCACTTAGAACCACACGACCTAGGAAGGCAACTTTTTACAACCAAAACTCCCATTTCTCCTATTTAGCACCTAACCTTCTTCCTTAAACTTTGTAGTACTATCCTCAAATGACTCACATACTTCTCCTTACTCCCGGAGACAAACCAACATATCACCACCAAGGACCATTACAAGCACAATATGGCAGGGTTTAAAGACCCCATTCATGAGACCTATAGACATAACTGGTGCTTAAGTCAAACTAAAAAGCACAACGCCAAATTTAAAATATAGGAAATGACAATCACTAACTCATTAATCCCCAGAAATAACTCAATAGGAGTAACTTAGATTCAACACCCCTAATTCTTACAAGATGATAAAACACAACCCTTAGAGATCAATTGCACCTTAAGACGAGAAATGGACTTACCTTTTCACAACCAAATTACAAGCCCCCACTCAAAGACAGGTTTATTAGGGAATTGGAAACTAACTCTATGGGTCCTACAATCAATGGAGACACAATAAGCATGCAACTAATCCATCCCAAGTATGACATCAAAATCCACCACATCAAACCCAACAAGTCACAAGGCAAGACCTAATGCAATATGGATCCTCCAAAGGTAGCCTCATAAATAAACCACAATTTTGAAGCATTTGTAGGACACTAAACACGGTGAACTTAGTGTTGGCCGGTAACGGTGGTAACACTTTCGCTCCTATGATATCCATGGCCATAGGGTTCAACCTATAGTGATTCCAACTATATGCATTTTTCACTGAAATACCTATAGTGTGGTCCATTCTCCCTTTGAGGTGGGTTTTAATCTCTACTCGCATCTTCATCATGTTTACCAATAGCTTCATCAATCGCGATGTCCTCATTTTCTTAGACCATTCTTCTCTCAATTCAGTGGAGCTCCAAGTTGATTGGAACTAAGGGTTTGCCTTGGCTCTTTGTGTTGGCTATACAAACCGAATACACCCTACAATATAAAACAAACAACAAAAATAAAAATAAAAATAAAACACAAGAGAATGTAGAAATTAACACTTGAATTAACTATTAACGAAATCAAGTCAAAAACCTAGCCGCATTCCTTGGTAACAGCACCATAAAGTTAGACGTTCACACTCTAATAGTAAAGCGGATGCTATAGAGCATAAACCGAACTAGAGGCTAGGGTCGAAGCCACAGAGAATACGGGGTTTGACCAAATTGACTCACCAACAATCATTTCAAGTACCAATCGACTATATTCTCTAGAATTGAGGGTTGCAAATTGGAATGAAATGACTACAAAAACTATACTAATAATCACGAAGAGACAATCAACTTGAGGAGCAATTTGGAAATTGTGTTCCCCATGATTTGCTAACTCAAATACCTTAGATAACACAACCCTAATTGAGACATTGCATGCAGGACAGTAACTTAGGTTCCTTCAGCCCTCTTGTAAAGGTGAAGGTCGAATTTCACCATGGCGCTTGGTTGGCAACCATGGTGTGCTAACTAATCGTTACCCATTGTTCCAGGCAACCTCTCCTTGGTCGTATTTGGTTGATTAAATGAGAACACATTAATTGAATCCTTTCACCCATTTTCTTTTCCTATTCATCACTACCTTGGTCGAGATCATGACACTACGTGAGGTTTGGTGTTGGCCACCACCAAACAACAAGCATTTTGAAGGAAAATGGACAATACATGTAAATACCTAATCAAAGAAATGCAAATAATTTGGGTTATCTCAAGCTAGCTACTCATCGTTCCTACAACTCAAGTTGTAGGTGTTTAGCTACTCATAGTTAGGGCAAAATCACAAACAATGCATAGAATAAAGAAGGTTCAGAAATTGTCCAAAGAAAATAAAGACCAAAAAACACCTTGATGTTGAAATCGCAAGCTTGAATAATGGAGTTCAATTACAAGTGATTTCAAATCCCCAAATTGGGTTTTCAAAGTAAATCCCTAAGTATCTACAATAAACCCTAGAAAGTGCTCTCTACAATCTTCTTAGAATAATCTTTACAATCTGACTCCATTTTTTAAACTCTAACTTATACTATTTATATTATTTACAAAAAGGACCTCAAAATAAATAAGAAAAGTTTGGTTGGCAGTAGTTATAATTCGTAGGTACGACTCGTAGGGTAACCTACGAGATGTAATCGGGCTTTTATAGTCAGCACATGGCATTTTGGATTTAACTGCTATGATCCACACTACGAATCATGGTCTGGTCTACGACTCGTATCCTAGGCTCGTATGGCTGAACTTTATTTTATCAGATTTTGATTTTTAGAAGTTGTTAATCATTACAGTCATCCCCTGTAACTCGTAGCTTGGGCTGTGACTCGTAGTGTTTCTTATAGGTCCTCAAATTCAACAAGGCTGCTACTTTTTCCAAAGATTAAACCAACCTGTATTTTCTACAAAAACAAACACAAAATACCTAAAAATCATATACAGTCGCATTAAGAACTTACAAACTCCCTTGTTTTAGGCATCAAATATGTTGTATTTTGATAGCACATCATGAGACACGCCCCGTGTGAACCAGTATATGTAAGTGTACGGTCGAGGACTCGATAGAATGTGAGAATGACAATGAAGGAAAGCAGTAACAAATAGTGTTTTCAAAAAAATAAGGAATGCAAGGTTGGATTTGACTTACGACCTTTTAAGCAAAGCAAAATATATGACAAATAGTTAGCTAACAAATAATCACGAATTCCTAAGCTTAGTTTATAAAGGTTAAAACCTAAATAAGTTCCCCAGCAGAGTCACCACTCTGTTGCGCCCCATTTTCGGACCAATCAGAATAGTTCACAACATCATGTGGCTAAGCACTCTGGTTTTTAAAACAATATGTTTCGAGTCACCGCCTAATTTTAAGGAAAATATTTGGAAACCATTTTAAGAAAATATAAATGTAGACTCTATTTTAGTTTGCGAAACCAGTAAAATTCTAGGTAAGTATTTTGGTACTCGAGGGGAAGGTGTTAGTGTCACGACCCAGACCTAGAGTCTAGAAATAACACGGCAAATAGGAACCCGAGCATCCCCAAACAAGCCTCAAAGTACTAAAATCCATATCATCGGTTCGGAAGCGCATTTGAAAGTTGGTGAGTCCTCAACTACAAGGACATACTTCTCTTGATTTATGCTATGTATAGACTCTCTTTCCTTTACGACATGCTTTGAAAATGAGGGTGAGCCCGGTTTCTTGTCTTGGCCCCCAATAAGTTCTATGTTTAGAGGTGTTGTTGGATAAGTTATGTAATGATGCTATGAGCCTTGACTTACTTTGACTCTATGATGTTTTATGATATGAAAGATGTCCCTTTAGCACTGTATCCCCTCTTTACTATCTCTTATTGTTATTTTATTGCTTCCACGACCAAGGATGTGTAATGATATGTTAACACGCTTGATTGGGGTCCCTTCGATTTCCCCATTGGTTGTGTCACGTCTAGGTCTTAGGCTTGGACTGTGACAAGGACTTACCACAACAAGTATAACTCGAAACCCAAGCTAGATGTTATACGGTGGATGAATGGACTCCTTGGTCCCTACATGGTGAAATCATGTAGGTAAAATATGTTTTAGTACATTTGAATGTACTAAGTATGCGAGATGCAATGCATGTAACTTACAAAAGGTTGGATATAATGTTAGATGACAAGGGAACATAATATAAAAAGAGAAATATATAGCAAGGAATGTAGTATAACAAGATGCTATGAAATTCATGACGCATACAGTCCAAATGATGCTCATATATAGTGGGGATGTGACCTTAACTGACACAAGTAAGACCAAGTGAGCTTACTGGAATCCCGATGAAATCCCCACATCGGTAAAGAGGTAGTCTATTTGCCAAAGGTAAATCATACTTCACTCTACTGGAACAACACCCATTTCGGATAGGATTTTCACATATAGCATATCAAGTCATATCATGTCTTCTCCTTATGGGAACAACACCCATTTCGGATAGGATTTTCACATATAGCATATCAAGTCATATCATGTCTTCTCCTTATGGGAACAACACCCATTTCAGAGGCATCTTTCCTTATAGTAACAACACCCATTTCAAAAAGGAAACCTATGCTAGGCACATAGTTCAAGGAAAGAGAGCGAGACGCTCATTTCATCAGTGCTAAGTCGTATCCCATAAGAATACATATAGTATACGTAGTTATACATACTTTGAAAAAAAATACATGTCTTGCCAAAACATTTCAATACACATTTGGACTTAAAAGCCAAACATCATTCATAATAGTTCATACTTAGGCTCAAATGCCAAAATTCATAATTTCATAGTCATAATACTCATGCATGGGAATAGCCCATTCATATACAAAATGGTGCAACCACCCAAAATGGTTAAAGAGCCAAAATTAAAGACCTTGGGGGAATAGCCCATTCATATACAACATGGTGCAAGCACCCAAAATGCTCAAAGAGCCATAGTCATAGACATGTATGTGATCACATTCTTGTCATAACCATAACCAAAATCATATTAAAATCATATTATAAAACATAAGAGGGCTTAACCCATTTCATAATTTCATAAATTCATGCTCATGAAATGCATTTGCTATGAAAAATGTGGGAATGGCATAGGTAATTGAGATTCAATCTCAAATAAATAATATAATGTGGAATTAAAGTAAAACTATAACCAAATCCACATTTAAACTATAATATAAATCACACATTTTTAGATCAAAGCCTTAAAGGGACTATGTAGAATCATAGATTCATAAAAATGATGAAATCCAATATTTCAAAGCTTAAATCATCTCAAATCAATAGATAAATATAACCCATTCATTATTGGAATTTAAGGAATCATACTAGTTAAAACCCCGAATTAAAGTAAGCAAAATTCATGTAGATTTCTTGAAAATAAGTTGGGTCTCCTTAATTGGAAGTAAGCAGGGATCAAATCCCACATACCTTCACCAAGATGAAGAAAACCCCAAAGAATTTGAAGAAGAGTTGAGTTCCTTTTCTCCTAAGTTGAAAATTCCCAAGAGTTCCTTTGAGAGTAGTCTTTGAGAGAGTTTAAAATATGAGGAGTGAGTCTTGGATGTTTGAAATGGGGTTTAGGACTTTAGGTCGCCATAGGGTAGCATAGGAATCCCCAAAAGACTAATAGAATTAATCAAATTTAAGAGAATGCCCTTAATGAAACAGAGGCAAAAATCTCCCTGAATCACTACACTTGAAGCCATACGGCTCATGTGGCACTCCACGGTTCGTGTGAAGTGCCCATGGACCAATACTTAGATGAATTTCTAGAAATTGTAGCCATACCCAACACTTAGAATTTTTCACACAAGGTTCACCACACGAATGGCTTCACGAGCTGTGCGAAGCCACATGGTTCGTGTGGTGCTCCCTAGGAACTTTTATGAAAAGTTACAAGATGGTGATTTATACTTAGAAAAGTTTTCACTCTGAAAGCCTCACGGAGGGCCTCACGGCCCGTACAACACCACATGATCTGTGTGACTTGGTCGTGGTATGGTACTTAGCCTAAAAAGGCTTTCCCATATTGCGTACAAGGCCATACGGCCAGTGCCACGATCAGTGGCAAGCCACATGACTCGTGGCACTGGTCATGGCCCTATACTTGACCCCAACAAGATCCAAAACACAAAAATCAAGGCCAAGTGTTGTGCCACTGGGGTCCATACGGCCAATGCCATGGCACACGGCTTGTATGTCCCTCCTTGGGATGACACTTGGACTAAATTTTGTTTGGAACGATTTTCTCTAAGTTCATGATGTCAAACAACACCCTAGTCATTGCATTATCTCCCCCTTGGGAAAATTCATCCCTGAATATGCAAGAATAAGGCTTAAATTAGAACATGAAACTTCCAAACACAAGATATCATTCATAGTTCATCATTTGAAAATCATAAAGTCATTAAATCCCATGCCGAAATGTAATAAAATCATTCAAAACATCATAAAAATCATTTCAATGCACATGTAAGCATGTCATGCCATGAGATTCAAGAATGAAAGGATTGGGAAGAATTAGGAAAAGAAGAACCTAGTACCTTAAGCTTGAGTAGATTGAAAAAGGTAAGGATATCGCTACATCATATCCAACTCCGCCTCCCATGTAGCACTCTCCACATGTTGGTTCCTCCAAAGCACCTTAACCGAAGCTACATCCTTGTTACAAAGTCATTTCACTTGTCTATCCAAAATCTCCATTGGAACGTCCTCATAGGACAAGTTCTCCTCTACCTCAATACCTTCCAAAGGCATAATAGTGCTAGGATCACCGACCATTTTCCTCAATATAGACACATGGAAGACCAGGTGAATAGAGCTCAAATCTAGGGGTAACTCCACCCTATATGCCACATTCCCAATCCGCTTAATAACCTCATAAGGGCCTACATATTGGGGGCTTAGCTTTCCTTTTTTGCCAAAATGCATCACCCCCTTCATGGGTGAGAGTTTCACAAACACCCAATCCCCAACTTGGAATTCAAGGTCCCTCTTCCTAACATCCGAATAGGACTTTTGGTGACTTTGGGACGTTTTCAACCTCTTCCTAATTAATGTCACTTTATTCAATCTCAAATAAATAATATAATGTGGAATTAAAAGAGTTTTCAACCTCTTCCTAATTAATGTCACTTTCTTCATAGCCTCAATCACTAAGTCTAGGCTAATCAAAGCTTCCTCTCCCAACTCAAACCACCCTACCAAAGACCAACACCTTCTACTATACAATGCCTCAATTACCCTTGAACTCCAACACATAAGCCCTCAAAATATCCTCCAAGGTTTAAATCGTCCTCTCGGCTTACCCATCAGTTTAAGGATGAAAAACGGTGCTCAATTTAACCTTAGTGCCAAGTCCCTTTTGAAATGACCTCCAAAAATGAGAAGTAAATTGGGTACCCAAATCCGATATGATAGACCTAGGCACTCCATGCAATCTTACGAACTTATACATATACAACTTTGCATAGTCTTCGGCACCGAATGTAGTCTTAACTGGTAGGAAATATGCCGACTTGGTCATCCAATCCATGATAACCCAAATGGAGTCAAATTGCTTCCGAGTCTAAGGCAACCCAACCAGAAAATCCATATTTATCTCTTCTCACTTCCAATAGGAATCTCAATGTCTTGAGCCAACCCACTGCGCCTTTCGTGCTCTACCTTCACTTGTTGAAAATTCAGGCATTTAGATACAAACTTGGCTATGTCATTCTTCATACCATGCCACCAATACACCTCCTTCAAGTCCCGATACATCTTAGTAGATCCCGGGTGAATAGATTAATGGGAATTATGGGCTTTACTCATGATCACTTTCCTAAGATCATCCACATCCGGAACACATAACTGATCTTGATACCGGAGTACACCATTCCCCCTTGGGAGAAAACCTCAATATTCTTTTCAGCAACCAATTTCTTTAATTCAACCAAGGATGGATCTATATCTTGCTTAGCTTTCACATCAACCACCACCGAGGATTTGGCGCCATTTACAACATATATACCATTATTTTTGGAATCGACTAACCTACCACCCAATCTAACCAAATGGTGAACATCCCTTGCCAACTCCTTCTTCTCCTCCTCCACATGAGTTATGCTCCCCATAGAAAGCCTACTAAGGGCATCAGCTACCATATTCGCCTTGTCGGGGTGATATAGAACACTCATGTCATAATCTTTTAGGAGTTCTAACAATCTCCTTTGTCTCAATTTAAGGTCCCTTTGAGTGAATACATATTGCAAGTTCTTGTGATCGGTGAAAACATCAACATACACCCCATACAAATAGTATCTTCAAATTTTCAAAAGGAATACCACCGCCGCTAACTCAAGGTGGTAAGTTGGGTAATTACGCTCATGCACCTTCAATTGCCTAGATGCATAAGTTATTACCTTACCATGTTACATAAGTATACGACCCAACACAATTCGAGACACATCATAATATACCACAAATCCATCCAAACTATTTGGTACGCTCAAAAACCAAACCGATGTAAGTCGATCCTTCAAAGTTTGGAAACTCCTCTCACGTTCATCCGGCCACACAAACTTAGCCTTCTTTTGAGTCAATTTAGTCAACGGATATGCACTAGATGAGAATCTCTCAACGAACCTTCTGTAATAACCTGCTAACCTAAGAAATCTTCGAATGTTCAAAGGAGTTCATGGTCTAGGCCAATTCTTCACCGCCTCGTTCCTCTTCGGATCAACTTTTATACCATCACCGAACACCACATGACCTAGAAAAGCAGCTTTACCTAACCAAAACTTACATTTGCTAAATTTGGCATATAATTTCATCTCTCTCAAGGTTTGCAAAACCAACCTCAAATGACCCATTTTCTCCTGCTCACCCCGGGAATAAATGAGGATATCACCAATGAAGAAAACCACAAAGCTATCAGGGAATGGCTTGAATACCCAATTCATGAGATCCATAAACATGGCCGGAGCATTAGTTAGGCCATACAATATCACCACAAACTCAAAATGCCCATACGTAGTGCAAAAAGTCATCTTAGGAATATCACACTCTGTAACCTTTAACTAATGATACCTGGAACGAAGATCAATCTTCGAAAAGTGAGTAGCCCCTTCAAGTTGGTCAAAAAAGTCATCGATCCTAGGCAACGAGTACTTATTCTTAATAGTCACCTTTTTTAATTACCTATAATCGATACACATCCGAAGAGATCTATCTTTTTTCCTTACAAATAACACCGGAGCATCCCATGGAGATATACTTAGCCTGATAAAACCTTTCTTCAACAAATCTTTCAATTGATCCTTCAACTCTTTCAACTCAGTTGGTGCCATATGATAGGGAGAAATACATATAAGTTAAGTATCCGAAAGAAGATCTATCCCAAAGTCCACTTCCCTTTCTAGAGGAATTCCGAACAAGTATTCAGGGAACACATTCGAAAACTTACTCACCATCGAAACTAACTCAAGATTAGGTAATTCAAACTACACATCCTTAACCCTCACAATGTGATATATACACCCCTTGGATATCATCTTATGAGCCTTGAGGTAGGAAATAAATTGACCTTTAATAGCGGAGTCACTACCCTTCCATTCAAGAACGAGCTCACCAGGATATTGAAACTTAACTTTCGGGTTCTACAATCTATAGTGGGATATGATGCATGCAATCAATCCATCCCAAGAATTACATCAAAATCATATATTTCAAATTCCACAAGATCACACAGAAAAACCTTATGCAATACAAAAATAGGACAACCACGATAGACTCTATGTGCAATAACAGATTCATCCACGGAAGTATAAACTGAGTAAGGATCTCTCAAAATTTTTGGACTTAAACCAAACTTAACAGCCAACAGAAGAGTCACAAAAGAAAAGTTTGCACCTGAATTAAGCAAAGCATAAACATCAAAATCAAAGACTTTTAATGTACCAGTTATAACATTCGGAGCCTCCTCAAACTCTTGACATGCATGAAGAGCACAGAACTTGTTGTTCCTCAAAGTAACACCTTGTGGAGCTCTTTGCTGGCCTTACCCACCCTGAGCTACCTGTCCTTGACCCCCTAGAGGATTCTTGGGATAATCTACAACTTTGTGATTCTTATCATCACACCCAAAGCAAGCACCCAAGTCTCTCCAACAAGCGTATGTGTGGGGCTTCCCACACTTGCCACACAAAGGATACCCCTATCCACCACCAATCGATGCCCTAGGAGGAGGCACCCTAGCATTAGCAACCTTGGCACCAAAACCTTGGCCCCATTGAAAATGACCAAAACTACCACCCCGAGAGCCAGAGAACCCACCATCCAAGTGGGCCCTCTTAGGATCATATACCTCCTCACCTTGAGTTTCTCCTCTTCACTCTATTTGAAATACACCATGAGTCTAGAAATATCCATATCCCAGATAAACATGGTGGTGCGACACTCTTGTACAAGTGCTTCAGAGATACCAGAAATGAATTTATGCATTCTAGCACGAGAATCAGCCATAAGTGTCGGAGCATACTTGGAGAGCATGGTGAACTTGTGAGCATAGTCCCTCACACTCATATTCCCTTATTTGAGGTTGAAAAATTCAGTCATCTTGGCTTCCCTAAGCTCAAGTGGGAAGAAATGACCCAGAAAGGCAAGCTTGAATCCCTCCCAATTAACAGTATCACCACAAACTCTCTTCATAGACCACTGTGTATACCACACCTGGGCCACATCCTTCAACTGATAAGTAGTTAGCTCAGCTTTTTCCTCAGAAGT
Organism: Solanum virginianum; assembly: GCA_000787875.1. Lineage (NCBI taxonomy): Eukaryota > Viridiplantae > Streptophyta > Magnoliopsida > Solanales > Solanaceae > Solanum > Solanum virginianum. Next base: position 70,263 of record DF358684.1, read on the forward strand.
GACACCCATAATATTCAACACCTTGGTGTACTCATCAATGAACTCATGAGCATCATCATCAGCCTTAGACCCAAAGAACTCTGGAGGATTCATCGAGTGAAATCCCTCACTCTAGAAGCCGGAGTTGGATCCTACAGAAGCTTGGTCTGTCTAGTTTGAGTATTCACCACTTGGCTAGCATGGCAAAGGCTGCCCGAAATTGACCATTAGAGATACGCTCATCTATGGGCCCTTGAGGTACTTAACCCTCATTAGCCGGGGCTGGTTTGGCAGGTCTACCACGAGGCATCTTCTAAAATGGAGTAACGATACCATCAAGATCAAGAAACTAAACATACTATTCATAGCACGACATAAGACATGAAGAAGTGAGATAATTCTTAGAACATCATCATAGCCTCCCACTCATAGGCATGGTGCACTTCACGCCCACTAATAGACTCCGAGGATCATTTACAAACCTAGGGCTCTAATACCATCTTTATCATGACCTGGACCTAGGGTCTAGAAGTGACACGGCGAATAGGAACCCGAGGATCTCCTAATAAGCCTCAAAGTACTAAAATCCACATAATTGGTTGGGAAGTGCATCCAAAAGTAACACATAATTCTAAGGAATGGGAAAGAAGGACTCATGCTATGGGGCATCTTAAGGAAAGGGATTAGCAACAACTCACATAAAACATAACACGTAATGACTAAGGAGCGGGTAAGTATGACTAATGCTAGAGGGGCAATTCGGAACTTAGAATCTTTCCACATAACATAAGATCATCTTAACAATATAGTCCATAAGTAATCATGGTTAAGAATCTTATACAACACTTAGCATATAATGAAAAGAGTACATAATATGTCCAACAATGTCTCTAACATAAGATAGGTCGGGGGCCAAGGCATACCCCCGGGCTCACCCTTAAAGTAAATAAAGTAGAAAAGGACAACATAGGTAGAAGAGGTGGTGGCTTGTCCTTGAAAGATAGGACTCACCATAACAAGTATAACTTAAAACCCAAGCTAGATGTTATACGGTGGATGAATGGGATTCTCGGTCTCTACATGGTGAAATCATGTAGGTAAAATATTCGTTTGTATGTTTGAATGTACTAAATATGCAGGATGCAATGCATTAACTTACCAAATCTTGCATATAATGTTAGATGATAAGGGCACATAATATAAAAAGAGAAATATATAGCAAGGAATGTAGTATAACAAGATTCTATGAAACTCGTGGTGCACGAAGTACAATTGATGCTCATATATAGTAGGGATGTGACCTTAACTGACATAAGTAAGACCAAGCAAGCATACTAGAATCCCGATGAAATCTCCTCATCAGTAAAGAGGTGGTCTACTTGCCAAAGGTAAATCATACTTCACTCTACGGGAACAACTCCCATTTTGTATGAAGTATCCTTCCTTATAGGAACAACACCCATTTCTGATAGGATTTTCACACATAGCATATCAAGTTATATCATATCATGTCTTCTCCTTATGGGAACAATACCCATTTTGGAGGCATCTTTCCTTACGGGAACAACAACTATTTTGAAACAAGTTATATCATATCATGTCTTCTCCTTATGAGAACGGGACCCTCATTCCATCGGTGCTAAGTCGTCATCCAACAAGAATATTTTATAGTATACGTAGTTATACATACTTTGAAAAAATATACAAGTCTTGCCAAAACATTTCAATGCACGCTTGGACTTAAAAGCCAAACATCATTCATAATAGTTCATACTTAGGCTCAAATGCCAAAATTCATAGTTTTATAGTCATAATACTCATGCATAGGAATAGCCCATTCATATACAATATGGTGCAAGCACCCAAAATGCTCAAAGAGCCATAGTCATAGACATGTATCTGATCACATTCTTGTCATAACCATAACCAATATCATATCAAAATCATATTATAAAACATAATTGAGCTTAACCCATTTCATAATTTCATAAATCTGTTCTCATAAAATGCATATGCTATGAAAAATGTGGGGATGGCATGGGTAATTGAGATTTAACCAAAAATCAATAGTATAATATGGAATTAAAGTAAAACTATAACCAGATCCACATTTAAACTATAATATAAATCATCCATGCTTAGATCAAAGCCTTAAAGGGACTATGCATAATCATAGATTAATAAAAATGATGAAATCTAATATTTCAAAGGTTAAATCAATCTCAAAATCAATAGATAAACATAACCCATTCATTATTGGAATTTAAGAAATCATAATAGTTAAAACCCCAAATTAAAGTAAGCAAAATTCATGTAGATTTCTTGAGAATAGGTTAGGTCTCCTTGATTGTAAGCAACTAAGGATCAAAACCCACATACCTTCAATAAGATGAAAAAACCCCAACACATACCTTTACCAAGATAAAGAAAACCCCAAAGAATTTGAAGAAGAGTTGAGTGCCTTTGCTCCTAAGTTGAAAATTCCCAAGAGTTCCTTTGAGAGTAGTCTTTGAGAGAGTTTAAAATATGAGAAGTGAATTTTGAATGTTTGAAATTAGATTTTGGGCTTTAGATGGCCATAAGATAGCATTGGAATTCCCAAAAGACCAATAGAATTAATCAAATTTATGAGAATGGCCTTAATGAAACTGAGTGAAAAATCTCCTAGAATCACTACACTTGAAGCCATATGGCTCATGTGGCACTCCACGGTTCGTGTGGAGTGCCTGTGGACCAATACTTAGACGAAAATCTGGAAATTGGAGCCATAACTCGAAACTTAGAATTTTTTGCACAAGGTTCACCACACAGACAGTTTCACGAGCCGTGTGAAGCCACATGGTTCGTGTGGTACTCCCATCTCCCCACACTTAGGAAGTTCTGTGAAAAGTTACGAGACAGTGATTTATACTTAGAAAATATTTTGCTTCGGTAGCCTCACGGAGTGCCTCGTGGCCCGTACCATGCCATATGATCTGTGTGACCTGGGCGTGGCATGGTACTTAGCCTAAAAAGGCTTTCCCATGTTGCGTACAAGGCCATATGGCCAGTCTCACAATCAGTGGCAAGCCACATGTCCCGTGGCACTGGTCGTGGCCCTGTATTTGGCCCCAACAAGCTCCAAAACACAAAAATCAAGGCCAAGTGTTGTGCCACTGAGGGTCACACGGCCAGTGAGAAGGCACACGACTCGTGTAGCCCTCCTTGGGAGGATACTTGGTCTAAATTTTGTTCACAATGATTTTGTCAAGGTTCAATGACATCGTGCAACACCCGGGTCATTACAGTTAGGCATCCCGCAAAGCCTATCCGAAGATAGTCTGTAAACCTAGTTTAGGAAAATAACTTGTGATAATTATTCATTTTATTTTATTTTATTTTATTTTTTGAATTTAGTGGTGAGAAAATTTCATTAATTATAAAAGTACAAAAATACAAGGTATGTCATATGTATGTCTATAGTATTCATAGAAAAACTTTAATAATGACATATTTACTATAAAATAAAATTGACAATTAAGTAATAACAAATAAACTACAGATATAAGAAAGTTTAGAAAAATATAGATGTTTGTTTAAAATCATACGAAATAAATGACCATATAAAAACTTATTGGGAACAATATGTTGAAATATTGGGTGTGAGAACTTGTTACAAAATAAATAAATAGTGGATAACGTGTAAAATATAACAATATATGCAAGTTGAGTAAAATTAAGTAAGAGTGATATTTTAATAAATAAATTAATGAAATAACATAAAGTAAGACAATATAAATAATGTTAAAATTTATATAAAACTTATAGTCTTATATGCATTTGTTTTGAAGTAAAAAATATATTTATGAATGTTGTTCAAAAATATATGCGGGTTCATTATTTCATTTATGGTGCTAAAATAAAAATCACTATACATTATAAAATGATAAAATATAATTTTTTATGTTTCATTTATAAGTAACTAACATTCTAAAAGGATAGTAATACGACTTGTGTAAAATAATAAATCAAGTGTAGATAAAAAAAAATATGTACCTTATGTATGACATATACATTTACATACCTTGTTTATTTGAACCTGTTAAGAAAATTCTTATGTAGAGGAGCAAACTAAACCTTCAGCGTCAAAGGATTTTGATCACAAACTCTCTTCCGAACTCAAACTCAGGGTCAGAACAGACCAACGGAGAGGATGAAACAACTCCTAGACAGGACGCTTGAAAATATTTCTAGTTCACCTTTTTACTATGACTTTGAAGCTCTTTTTTTTAACTCTATTTTTCTAATCTTTTTCTTGTGTTTTTCTGATTTTTTTCTCTCTTGTGTTTCTCGTGTTTTCTGGTGTATTTTGATTGGTTCTTAATGGCTCTATTTATAGGAGAAATTCATATTTGAAGCTCCACAAATTATCGAGGACCATTATGACATACCATGGTTGCAAGAATCTTGAAGAAAATCTCCTTTTCAGGTTGAAGATTCGAAAAAATGCTCTATTCTCATTTTTGTCCTCCGGACATCTCGATGAGGCTATGGTTAAAAGGAATAAAAGTTTGAGAATCTTATTAGGGGTGGCAGAGAGGGCAATAGGGGCAGCATAGGGTAACGCAGCAGCTGCCATTTTTGGTAGTGAGGAAAGGAGAAGAAGAAGAAGATGAAGGGCTAGGTTATGAGTTTTTGGGGAAATTGGAGGAGATGGGTCACTGATGGGGGAAGAGGAAAGAGCACGTAAAGTTATTCTTGTTTCATGGTGAAAAGAGAAAGAAGGATTAGGGAGTCATTGGAGGTGATGGGTCACTGATGGGGGAAGAGGAAAGAGCACGTAAAGTTATTCTTGTTTCATGGTGAAAAGAGAAAGAAGGATTAGGGAGACATTGGAGGAGATGGGTCACTGATGGGGGAAGAGGAAAGAGCACGTAAAGTTATAATAAAAGACTGAATTAATTAGGACCATTGGATTGAATTGGAGGGTCAAGATTTGAGCTAAAGAAGCACAATCCTTGTGCTTCCTACGTGATGCACGCGGATTGGCTGATTTTGAGGGGGTTGGATTGCCAAGTTTTGCTCACATAGTCTATTTAAAATATGATCAAATTATTTATTAAATAGTCATAGTTAAACAAATTAAAATAGTTATTTTGCAAGATTAAGTTATTTGACAAAAATTAATCATTCTAAAATAAAATTAGGATGGATTAATAATAAAATTAATTGCTTAAGCTTCTTCATATGAAAATATTACTTGTAACAAGGAGGAATTTTATTTAATCAAGAATTAATTTACCATGATTAATAATAGACCAACTTACACAAATTTCATACTTTTTTGAGCTAATTCCAATTAATACCAACTTTTTTTCAAAATTATCAAAAATCCCTTCTTGTTGATACATAAAATGAAACCAGTGATACATGTCGAAAAAGTAGGAGCATTAAGGGATTTTAACTATGATACATAAAGAAGTAGGGATTGTAATTTGTAAGTGTTACAGTTTTGTATCATTTAAGGAATTTTTGTAATTTTTTAAAAGAGTCAGGATTATATGAAATTATATAAACATAAGTTGTGTATTTCTATATTTTTTCTTAATAATAAAATTAATTGGTTAAGCTTCTTCATATGAAAATATTACTTGTAACAATGAGGAATTGTATTTAATCAAGAATTGATTTAACACTTAAAACATATTTGTTTGTCATAAATTCTCAAGAATGCTAAAACAAGTAGAATTTTTTTTTAAAAAATGTTTATCTTTGTAAGAAAATGATATCCATAAAATGATTTGTCGAATAAAAACAAAACATATTTGTTTGTCATAAATTTCTCAAAATTGCTAAAGCAAGTAGTAAATATTTATTTTTTTAAAAAAAATATTTATCTTTGTAAGAAATGATATCTATAAAATGATTTGTCGAATAAAAAAAATGAAAAATTTATTAAAATAATTGTAATAATAATAACAATATTATAATAGTAACAATAATAGTAATAGTAAAAATATTTCGTAAATATTTTATTTTATTTTTGAAAAGAAAAGATTTTTTTTCATGCGTGCTTAGCTAATTAAATACGGAGAGCAAAAATTGGGTGTCAACAATTACTTAAGTTATGTGACTTTCATCCATAGAATCTTTTCTTTCATGGAGCTCCTTCTAAATTCTCCATTCTTATCTTATTTTAAGTATGTGAATTTTATGGGTCTTCTCAACTTCTACTTAATTTCTTCAATTATGATTTATATTATGTTTATTCTAACGTGAACTCAAGTCAATTGTATGAAATTTATGATTTCATGAATATTCTCATGTCAAGTTAGGGCTCAGGATTTCCAAATAGATTTTTTTTTTCAATTCTCATCCAATTGCATGAAGAGTTATTCAATTATGATCTATTTACTCAATTAAGCATGAATTACTATCAAATGCATGATTTCACATGATTTGGTTCAATTGACTATGAGTCCATGTTGTGCCCTAATTCCTTATGACTAAGCTATGATTTCATAAATATGATTCTAAGTATGAAAGTATGTTTTGATGATGATAATGATGATGAGATTGACCTAAGACCCTAATATTTATGAAATGATGATTAGATTGGCGGTATACCCACACTATCTGCAAAGTTATAGAGATGAACTATTCTTATGTTATGATATGTTTTCATGAAGTCATAATACCTATTTTACAAAGATAGAGCCTATATAGTGGGGTCTTTACTCATACATGTGACACTCACCCTGTTAGGATAGAGCCTAACGGGTGGGTCTCTATGTACATGTGATTCTCTCCATGCTAAGATAGAGCCTATAGGGTAAGGGTCAAGTTTACCTTGGCAAAGTAGACTCGTTTTTTGCTCGGTGTAGAGGGAACATTGGGATTACATGTAAGAGTCCAGATGGTCTTATTGTCGATTACGGTTTTACTCCAACATATGTATGTCTATTAAGCTATGAAATATTTTATGATGCTTCCATCCATGATTTTAAAGATGCATGAATCATTCATATCTTCTCCCTACTCTATTGATATGTCTATTCATATTACTATTATGTACGATGTTCAGTGATGCATTGAATGCTTACATACTTAGTACATTCCAATATACTAATGTATACTCTTTCCTACATGATATCACCATGTAGGGACGGACGACGATACCACTCCTCACTTTTGTGGCAGCTATTGGACGTTTCTAGTGAAGATTTGGTGAGTTCCTATGCTTCAGGGACAAGCCCTTATGTTCTTGCTTAGATTGATGTTGTTAAGACTTTTGTACTTTTCTTATCTTGAGGGTGAGCTAGTAGCATATTCTAGACACCGCAAGGTCTATGATGTAGAGGCATTTTTGGACCTATGTTGATGTAATTCCCTTTAATAGGAAATGTTGACTCCTATGTTTAACTTGTTTGAAACTATGTTTCCGGTTGCTTACTCTTGTGATTGTTTATTTACCTTATGTATGTTTATGATATGAATAAGAGGCTTGGATGGGGCGCCTTCGGATATCACATTCGTCGTGTTACGACTAGACCCTTGGCTCGATCGTGACAGATACTTTAAAGAATTTTGAGTTTTTCTATATGAAAGTCCAGAAAGAGAAGGGTTATTACATTTTTTAAATAAGAAGCAATCATGGAGGGGAGTTTAAGCCAAAAGTAAACACAACTAACTACCATACAAGTAAGAGAAGTATAAGTCAAGAGCTAAGCTATCTACACCAATCATGCCCATGCAAGCTCGATCGGGACATCGGAGAACTAGAGTTCCAATAATTCAAGTAAATAAATCTACCATACTGAAATTCGAGAGGTTGTAACCAACCCTAAACAATAAATATCTAAGGACAGAAGACTTTGTAGGAACTAGGTATCGAGGTCAGAAATACTGCTACTTGGATGCTTGCGCAATAGAAAAAGAAGGCTGAGGCCGGGACTGCTGCTACCCGAATGCTTGCTTGAGTCGTATAGGAGCCCAAGGTCATGACTACTACTACCTGGATGCTCTCCAAATTTACAAAGGGGGGTCGAGGCCGGAACTACTACTACCTGGATGCTTGCCTTATTTAGGAGGAGGGCTGAGGTTGGGATTACTACTACTCGAATGTTCACCTAGTTTATGAAGGAGGCCAAGGTCGGGATTGCCACTACTTGGATTGCTCGCCTCAGGGTAACCGAAGGTGCCGAACTTCCTTTCTTTCCTTCTTTATGCTAAAAGTTATCAAGGATCGCCTTTCATAACAAATTGGAACTGGTGTGAACACCGAATAATCAATCAAAAATCAAGAACAAACAATACGAGACTTAACTTTGACAATATATCCAAGGGCCAATAGATGAAGGGAAATATGGACAACAGTGCATTACTTGGGCAAGTTGTTGCCTAGGTAAGGTCCAAGTACCAAATACTAGTTTACTATGCCATTTACATGGATCTTGGCTGGCTGAACGACATCAGAGCATCTAAAGCAAGTTTTTCACATCCTAGACTAAGGTCAACATACTCCACAGTATCAATATAAAGGAAACAACTATCAATCAGAAGTTACCAAGTAATACAAGGACCACATGCTCACAAATTGAAAGAACCTAAAACATGATCTCTAATACTAAGGCATATGATAATCTACCCAACCCCATCATTCTAACATTTCCATCATGTTATAACACATGAAAGCAGGGTTTGGTAAAATTAATAGGATAACGTACAAGCTTACAACTACCCAAAATTACCATAAAGGCCTAAACTATCAATTCTAATGTCTAAGGCAGGTAAATGACCTAACAAACCCAAATTTCAACTAATTCAGCTTGATTTTACACAATCCAGTTCAATCTAAAGGAAGGAAAGTCATAGCATACATGTAGGTCAATCACGCATGCTCCATCCTACTCTGCCAGAGCTTTGCCCTTCTAAACGACCTCTAAACACTACCACACTATCAAAAAGAGATTCACAATATCGCTATGATCATTTAGACACCAAAATTATAAGAAATAGAGATAAGAGTAATGTTGGGACCTAAAAGCGGGAAATGTGGGACTCACGTCTAGAACTACAATGTTAACCCCAAAAATTGGTCCAAATGACCTTCCCAGCTCAATTAGCAATTTAGAAACATAATTTTGGCCAAAAGTCGACAAGAAAGGGGCACGCAATAAAATCCCAAATTTTAGCTAAGAGACAAGAAATGGCAGCAGCTACATGGGGTACAACTTGTCATGAGCCGACTTTATAAGTCATGATAGCACCTATCTTACCCTGATAGGTAAGCCTAACCCTATCTTGGAACAAGTAGTAACAGACATCCGAGAACAAATTAACCAAAACTAATATAAGCACAAGCTAATACTAAGCATATATCAACATAACAACAACATATCCCTTCCCAAAACCTGAAAGTCACTTGTATAGGACTACTATAGACACGATACAACACACTAACCAGAATACATCTCTATATACATATACAAAATCAAAATAATATACAAGACAAGTCTTGAGCCTAAAAGACAACCACAAATACAGAAGGAGACTCGAAGGATCCAATGACGTCTAATATTCACCACTAGTCTCCAAATATAGCTATCACAGGAAGAATCACTGCTATTGGCTCATGCTAGGACCTGAACTATGAAATAGATGCAAAAATATAGGGGTGAGTACTAGGATAAGGTACCTAGTAGGTGTCATAGGTGGCTGAGTAAGAATAGTAAATAAAGCAGGGATATATCAAATATAACTCCACAAGCATCTAATCACCGAACCCGGTACATAGTTTGATGAAAATGATGGTAACCAAGGACTAGATGTTTGGATAGTGATGTACATGGGTGAAAGACCCTACTGTTTAAGCTTATATGCTATTCGAACCCCTATATGCTTGATCGATACACCCATGCGCAATACTAGGGTGGGCTGGTGTAAGGTTTGGATGACATGTCTAAACTAAGCTCACAACCCGATCACATATGCATAAGCCCAACTCTGATAGAACCCTTTAGATGAAATGCTAGAATAATGGTACTGAGCAGCACTGAATAGAATGATGTAGGAAAAGCAAGTACACGAATATAAGATACTATCGATCCTAACCCTATATGCCCACCGAGCCCCCATAAGTCTAGTAGGTAAACTCTCGCACCAAACAACTAAGCATATACCAGTCGATCCCAAATAACCAACTATGTTTGAATAAGTAACCTAAACTTTGATAGCAGGACAGGAATACAAAGTCGAGAACTTGAACCCCATATGTGACCCTAAAAGGTACATTTCACAGAGCCTGGACTAGAAACAAAGTGCCAAAATCTAAAACCAATAACCACACGATGATCCTTGTGAAATTCTACCTAAAATAGTCCCAAAGATCACTGAAAATAGGTCCCATAGCTCAAGTTATCACCTCTCAAAGTTAGCCAAAAATCCAATTAGAAAATTCACCGTACAACAGCTAATAACACAATTTTACCATAAACAGAGCTTCAACTCTAATTTCTGATTTTGCCAACGCATTTCTCATGGAATTTCCTTTAAGCTAGACTTTTGAATCACTAGATCTGAGTCTAAAACAAGAACGATATCGCCCTTAGAAGATGAGACTATGAGCTAGTCAATAAGTAGAACTAAATATATATATATATGCTACTCACTTGATCTCCGTGATCGCTGTTTAATGATCGCGAAAAATAGAGAAAATGACTTTCGCGATCACAGAAGGTCCCTCCAAGTTCGCGAAGGCCAACCTAGCTAGACCTCCATAATCTCGAATAGGGCCCTACGTTCAAGATGATCACAGTAACCTGACCTCCATGATTGCGGTACTTGGCCCGCATTCGTGAAGGTATGGGTGACCTACACTAGAAAACAAGCTAAAATGTTGCATTTTCCAATTTCAAAATTTTTGATAGGTACTCAAAATTCATCTGGCACCCCTCACATGCAAATGAACTATGCTACCTTACTAAAATCGACATTCTGGATTTGATATCGCCATTGAAATTTCCATACAAGGTCATTTCGACTAATTGTATGTCCCAGTCCTATGACCATTTTTAGCCAATTTTCATCGAGGGACTCAAAATGAGTTTGGAAGCCTTAGGAACCGAACGAAGGGTCATTATAGACTAATCTCGACATTCCAAAGCTAATCACGCTGTCAGAATTTTTATTCGGGCATGTTTTCCAAGAATGTTTACCAAAGTCAACCTTTAGCCAATTCTAAAGGCTAAAATGCAATGCTTAGTAAAAACTCATCCCAAAGGCCTTGGTTCTGGAGTTGATTATGCTTCTAACCTAAGTTATCCATTTCGGAGCTAATGGAACCGTTAGAATTTCCTTCCAAGTCTTTTTACCCATGTTTTGTACAAAAAATTAATTTTTCAAGGTATAAGGCCTTCCAAAACACAGAAAATTGCACAACTCTCAAATGAACGACTAGGCGACCGTGCTACTAATGTCAGCATGTCATAAATGACCTAAGATCACTATAGAAACATTTTAACAATAAAAATAATGTGGTAAAGGCAAAATGACCTAGAGGGCCATTACACAAAGATGGGTAGAAGCTATGAAATATAACATAGAGACATTACACGACAATCATACTTGGGACGTAGTTAAACTTCCTGAAGGCAATACTCCAATAGGGGTGCAAATGGATCTTCAAGGTGAAATACAAGTCAACAGGAGAAATAGACTGGTTTACGGCAAGACTAGTTGCAAAAGGATACAGTCAACAAGAAGGAATTAACTACCAAGAAACATTTTCTCTTGTGATGAAGACTTTTAGAACTGTATTGACTTTGGTTACACAAAATTAGTGGCATGTTCATCAAATGGATGTGTTTAATGCATTCCTACAAGGGGATTTGTTTGATAAAATCTACATGGAACTTCCATAGGATTTCACAATCCAAGGGGAGAAGAAAGTATACATGCTTGTTAAATCACTATATAGATTGAAAACAAGCTCCCAGACAATGGAATTCTAGACTGTCAGAAGCACTACTACAACTGAAGTTTAAACAAATTGACTATGATCATTCCATGTTCATAAAGAAAGATGAATCTGGAACAATAATTATTCTTGTATATGTGGATGGCATGTTAATTATAGGAGGTAGATTGAAGATTGTTTACGATACAAACGAAAAGTTAAAACAAATCTTCAAGATGAAGGACCTTGGAGAATTGAAGTATTGCTTGGGCATTGAATTTGCTAGATCTGCTCAAGGAATACTTATGCATCAAAGGAAATACACATCGGAACTTATATCAAAGACAAGACTCAGCGGTGCTAAATCATCCCCAACACCATTGGATACAAACACCAAATTGACAACCAAGTAATATGCTGGGTACATCAGAATTGGAAGCTTAGTAAAGCCTAACACAAATGATCCATTAGTAGATCAAGGAGCATATCAAAGACTGATAACGAAGTTGTTATAGCTAACTGTGAAAATATCTTATATAGCCTTTGGGGCCATTACATTAAGCCAATTTCTTCAACAACCTAAAAAATCTCATATGGATGTTGCACTCAGAATTTTGAGATATGTAAAGAACCAATTTGGTCTAGGCATACTGCTGTCCAGCAATAAGAACACTACTTTGACTGTCTACTGTGATTTAGACTGGGCTGCATGCCCGCACACAAGAAGATCAGTAACAGGTTAATTGGTTAAGTTTGGAGAATCCTCGATGACTTGGAAGTAAAAAAAAAAAAAAAGACTACAATCTCAAGAAGTTCTAGAGAAGCAGAATATAGGAGCATATAACTGCTATAGTATTGGGGTTAATATGGGTTATAGGTCTGATAAAGGAACTGGGAGTGGATATAAATCTACTCAAATAGCAAGACTACTATTCAATATTTATATCTCAACTCCAAGCTAGGAACCTGTAATATTTTCTCACTACCTAACTTGAGGGGATTGTTGAAAGAAGACAAACTAGAAGGATAAAGGAGTAATATCACTAACTAGATTGTTAATCATCTAATAGTTAAGTTAGTTATAGCTATCACCTAAAACGTTAGGATACAAGTTATAACTATCACCTAAAAAGTTAAGGATTCACCTTCTCACCATATATATATGTATGACTATTTTCATATTGTCATCAAATTATTGAATAACATTAATAAGAATTTTCTAAGTTCTTTCCTTCATCATCATCTTTCTCCTCTGTTCATTCTTTCCACCTTATACTCTATACAAAGTTCAATACTTCACAATTAAAATAACATATTAGTCTATTTAATTCATGTAGCAGATTCAAGAAATGGGTAGTCCGTATAACCCACAACAGGATCTGATATATAGAATGTCTCCCTGTTATACTGATTGATTTCAACCCCATCAAAGCCTACATGGAAAATGATAGTAGAAAAGTAATGACTAGTGATTGAAAAGTTAGTTTGATGAATTTGAATAATCCAAATTATATACTTTCGAAATTCAAACATATTGGTCATTCTAAAAAGTGAAAAAGAAGTTACATTTAGTTGAAACACAGAGATGAAAATAGTTGAGTTGACCATAAAGTTTTACCAGCTTCCATAGCATTTCTCGCCGCAAGCTTAAAATCATCGACAATTTGAGGAATTTCATCGGTCCGTAGCTGTTGTGGTGGGGTAAATTGTTCAGCATCAATAGTTAGTGGTTTGTCTGTGCTGGAGATCGGAGGCTGTCCATTAGGCTGAAAATCTAAAAACAAAAAATCAAATAAACAAATCAAGAAAGAAAATGGTAGCCAGCCATAATAAACAGGGGCGGAGCCAAATCATCAATAGCTTTTGCTCAAATAGTGAATTTGTGTAAAAATCATTAGATATGTAAACATATTAACTTTAGAACTTGGTGTTAACACTTGAAATAGTCATTGTAAAATCATAAAATTGAAATACTGGTTCCTCCTCTAATAATAAAGCACACAATATGGTCATTTCTTACGAGAGGCAAGAGTGAAGAAGTTACCGCTATTTGAAACTCTCCCAACATGCCAAATCTGGCAAAAGAAAATTCCCCCTTTGTCATGCACAGCATTTACAACAGGTTTCCAGGCCTCAACTTGCTCGTTTGTCCATATACCAGGCGTGTTGGGGTACCTTGGTTTGATGAAAACTATAAGCATCTACAACAATAAACATTTTCCGAGAAGAGCAACACATAACATTACCCTTGGGCGGTATCAGAAACTCCGGTGGCTTCTGTTATTAGAAGACCCCCTTTCGTGGTCCGCTGCGAGTAATACAGAATTGCACGTGGCTGAGGAACATTGTTATACGACCTCTGCCTAGTCAAAGGTGCCAAGACAATTCTGTAGATATATAAGAAACTCCTTATATTCATATCCCATCACATTACCAAATAGGAGTATTAAACTTCAAAATTCATAAGTAATGTGAACATCTACTGTAATAATATTTAGCTTTCTTTTTAGAATCACAAATAATGATGAAATTTAATAAGAAATAGCAAGTGTTTGGTCGAAATATTTGAATAATTCCCACCTAATTCTAGTTTTGAGCATGTATTATATCACACTCGACAAGAACTTATTAAAACCAACTTTGAAACCACCTCAACAATTCTGATTAACTTTGTACCCTTATAAGTTTACAGTGACAAAATTATTTGTGTATGATGAGTAGATTGAAGCATCTTGCATCGAAAATGCAGAAACATGTAACCATCTATACACATGGCGATGTAGGCAGCATTTGGATTAGATGACGCCTTTGATGAAGATTAGATGATGATTGATAGCTAATACTGTGACTCTATTTTAATGTAGTCAGTTTAGTTCCCATACAACCTACTTGTGATCGATCAGCTAATCTCCCTTACAACATTCTCCAGTGCCATTTGGAATATATATGAAATGTAGTAACCATAAACTTTCTGCAGTTTGATTTTGGTTGGAGGGTGCAATGGTTTGTGTTAATTATTACAAACTATAATGAAAAACATATATATAGGAGTACCATATTTCTGAAAATGTAGAGGAAAAGAATTACATAATGGTTCATGTCTTACATTGGAATTAAATCATTTGGAGACTATCCTTCTTTATTGTAATGCAGATCAAGCAGAGTCTAATTGATTCTACTAGTCATGATTAACTAAAAGGTTTGTGTGGCGATATATCATATAAATCGAGTATTTTGAATTAAATTGTTAGTGAATATTCATAAA
Source organism: Solanum virginianum (assembly GCA_000787875.1). Classification (NCBI taxonomy): domain Eukaryota; kingdom Viridiplantae; phylum Streptophyta; class Magnoliopsida; order Solanales; family Solanaceae; genus Solanum; species Solanum virginianum. Next base: position 85,442 of record DF358684.1, read on the forward strand.
AATATATAATTAAGGCATACAATTGGAAAACACTGAATGAAAGACCATTTAAAAGGTCATTCGTGTAGTATCATCATTCATTAGCAATCATGAAACTGATAGAAAAGAAAATAGTAGTCCGTTACTATTTAAATAGACTTTTCGACTAAATCATGAAAAATGGTACCTATGAGATAATTGAAAGTCTCCCATTCTATAGGAGGTAAGCAAAGGAATTTCCTCTTCTTCTCCTTCTTCTCTTCTTGCCATTTTTGGGGTTTTGCCCTTAAAATTCCCACTTCAAAAGAGAGAGTAGCAATGGCCAAATACTACACTATCTACTTGTCAGTTATAAATTATACTAATTAATTAATTTCTAGTTTAATAAGGTGTTTTTTTATAATCATACTCCCTCCATCGCATTTTAATTGTCATCCTTTGACTTGGAACGGTGTTTAACAGAAAAAAAAAGACTTTTGAAACTTGTGGTCTAAATTCATTCTTATATATTTGTGTGGTTGACAATCATTTCATTAAGGGTAAAAAAGAAATTTCAAAATTAAATTATTTTCAATTAGAATAAGGTGACCTTCTTTTTTGGGACAGACCAAAAAGGAGCGGGTACTACATAAAATGGAACAGGGGAAGTATTATTTACTTACTCCCTCCATTTCCTTTCTTATCTGTTTCCAAAAAAATGACCCATTTGATTTCTTTATTAACAAAATTTTTATTTCAACTTTTCATGTGACATATTTAAAGGTCATAAGATTAAAGGATATTGTAATACATTGAACATAACTTTAATTAACGACTATAAGATTGAAAAGTAGTCTTTATTTTTTTAAATCATCATACCAAGTCAAACTAGGTTGTTCTTTTTTAAAATGAAAAGAGTATTAATTTACAGTTATTTTCCAAAGCATTGAATTCATTAATATTCAATATATGAAATAATAAAATTGTAATTCTAATTATTTTTTTAAGGGATATGTCAAATTAATACTTCTTCCATTTTATTTTATGTGACGCCGTTTAACATAGCATATTATTTAAAAATAATAAATTTTTAAAATTTATAATATAATATAATGACCAAATATTTATATGATTGAAAATCTTTTGATTAAAAATTTTAAATATTAAAATATTCATATGAATTTTTTTTTTGCACATATTGGTGTCCCAATAATATAGATTACCTACGCCCACCTCGGGCCACATTCTACATTATGCTGCACCTACCGCTCAATAATTACTCTAATTTTTGCCATTTCAAATCTCGCAATATCTAGACATTCATATTCGACTCCACCTTAACTTCCTTTTTTAGGTATAGAATTCCTCCTTATTTCTTATGTCACGATTCGAACCAAAGGTCTAGGAGTGACATGGCAAATGGGAATTCAAGAGTTCTCAAACAAGCCTCAAAATATCTATTTCACGTCATCGGTTCGGAAACGTAAGATAAATAGTAAATACATAGCACATAATCCCTGGGGGCGGGTAAGTAGGACTCATTCTATGGGGGTGATTCGAGACTTAGGATCTTTCTATCTTAACATATAATCAACCACAAGCCTCATAACCACATCATATAATGATAGCCTATAGATGCCCAAGCCACAACATAAGTCTCAATCAAAACGCTTAACATATAATGTAAAGGAGTTTTACAAAATGCCCAACAATGCCTATAACATAAAATAGGTCAGGGGCCAAGACATCTCCCGGGCTCACCCTCAAAGAAAGTGAAATAGCTACTCAATACCATAGGTAGAAGGAACGGTGGTTTGCCCTTGAAAGATAGGACTCACCACACTAGTGCAATCCAGAATCCAAACTATATGTCGTAAGGTTCATAGATAGGCTCATCAATCCTTACATGGTGAAATTATGTATACAAGAGTATGCATTAGTACATTTGAATGTATAAAGTATGCGGGATGCAATGCATGTAACTTACCAAACGTACACTTCAACTTTAGATGATAAGGGCACATAATATAGAAAGATATATATATATATATATATATATATATATAGGAATATAGTATAATAAGATGTTATAAATATGAAATGCAAATGATGGTCATATATATATTTGGGATGTGACCTTACCCGACATCTCAAACCCATGTGAGCTATTACATGAATTTACCCGATTTTGACCTCCCATCGGGTAAGAAAAGATTACTTGTCAGCGGTAATCTACACCACACCTTACGATCCGGTCATTTCATATATGGTGGCCACCTTCCTTAATTACGATCTAATCATTTTGAAAGGATTTTCATATCAAAACATATCATATCATAAATGAATAGTCACCCTTTATGCACCGGTCATTTCGGTGACGACTACCATTCCTATGCTGGCATATAGTTCAAGGAAAGGGAGAGGACCCTTGGGGATAGCCCTAATGCCCCTAATCCATCGTTGTTAAATCGGTATCCCACAAAAATACATATACGTATACATATACATGCTTTCAAAAGAGACAATAATCATTTTGCAAATCATTCCAATGCACATTTAGGCTCAAATGTCAAATCGTAATTCATAATTCATAATACTCATAATGCTCAAAGAGCTAAAATCATAGACATATATGTGATCACATTCTTGTCATAACCAATATATTATCAAAATCATATCATAGAACAAAACTGGGTTTAACCCATATCATAATTTCTGTAAATTCTCATGAACATGAATGTATATGCTATGAATAATGTGAGAATGGCATGGGTAATTGAGATTCAATCTAAATTCAATAGCATAACATGAAATTGAAGTAAATTCATAATTAAATCCACATTTAAAATCATAATATAATCACCCATGCTTAGATCAAAGCCTTAAAGGGACCATGCATAATCATATATTCATAAAAATGATGAAATTCAAAATTTCAAAGCTTAAATCATTTTAAAATCAATAGATAAACATAATCCATTTATTATTGGAATTTAATGAATCATAATATTTAAAACCCCAAATTAAAGTAAGCAAAATTCATGTAGATTTCTTGAAAATAGTTTGGGTCTCCTTGATTGGAAGTAACTAAGGATCAAAATTCACATACCTTCACTAAGATGAAGAAACCCCAAAGAATTTTGAAGAAGAGTTGAGTTTCCAAGCCCAATGTTGAAATCTCACATACCTTCACCAAGATGAAGAAATCCCAAAGAATTTGAAGAAGACTTGAGTTCCCTAGCTCAAATGTTGAAATCTCCACAAGTTCTTCTGCGGAAAGCTTTTGAGAGGGTTTTAAAAATATGAAGAGTGAGTTTGAATGTTTGAAATAGGTTTTAAGTCTTTAGATGACCATAGAATAGCATAGGAATTCCCAAAAGACGAATAGAAATAACCAAATTTATGAAAATATCATTGATGAATCGAATAGAAATTTTGGTCGAAGTCACTTCACTGACGGCTTCACGGGCTGTGTGTCATTACATGGTTCGTGAACTTTTTCGTAAATCTACACTTAGCAAAAATTCTGGAGGTTGGAACTTGGCTCAATACTTAAAAAATTTTAACACCAAAGTGAGTCCCATGGTTTGGTAAATGGCCCGTGAGCCTCACCATGGTTCGTGGGGTTGGGTGTGGCACCAACCTTAGCCAAAAACTCCCCATGCCAACCTTGAAGACTCCACTGCCCCCATACGGCTCTTCACCCTCACCACGGCTTGTGTGGTAAGCCGTAGTGCCATACTTGGCTAAAATAGTTCCTCCACTCCAATATTGGATCACACTTAGGATTTTCCTCACGCTTGAAGGCCATACGACTAGTACCACTGGTTGTACCTCAATACTTAGGCAAAAATGGTTGTTTCAGGCTCAAGGTTGTTCCCACAAATCTTGAGAAGCCTCACTGCCCGTGTAGGTGCCCGTGTGGCAACACTGCACATGAGGGTCTTACAAAAAAGGCATAACTTCTTCATCCGAACTCGAAATGAGGTGAAATCAAGTGCATTGGAAAGCTAACTCAAAGAGCTTTAATTTGATAGGTTGTGGCCCACCCAGATTTTGTGCTAAGAGATATGACCATTTAAAGTTGACCCTTCTATCAGTACCTGTGAGAAACTTAACCAATGGAATTCCTTTGAACTCGGCTTGATATAGGAGAACCACGATGGCCTTGAACAACATAAATATGCTTGAATTGAGGGATTGAAAGTGAACTTGGATTGAACTTGGAGATTTCATGGGAAACCCCCGGTTAGAGTTTAAAAAGAGAAATCGGAAAGCGTTTGAGCGAATGAACGACAAGCTAAGTGTTTAGAATAAGAACGAATAGTAACGAAGGAGTGGAGCCTTCTTCCATAAGATATCACCTTGGCCCAAAACATTTTAGAACCAAATTTCAAGCATCACTAAAGTTATACAAAAAATTGGGTCCTTATACCTTAATTTATAATGATAGTGGCTTCATTGTAATTTATTTGGTCTAGTTTGATTTGATATAAAATTTTTAAAAATAAAGAAGATTGTTGAATTTTATAATATAAAATTCAAAATATTTCAAATATACCAAAAATAATTTTTAATCTTATAATCTTAAACATGTCTTGTGGAAAGTCGAAATGAAAAAAAATGCTAAAGAAGGAAAGGAATATTTGTTTTCAAAGGAATTAAAAAGGAAGTATGTCTGAAAAATATCATAAAAAGAAAAGCTAATGGGGAGATATGATACGTCTAAAAATAAAATTCACATAAAATATTGTGTCTGTTTATATTACTCACTATAGAACCATCAACTTTGTTTGTTTGAAAATCAATTTATTTCAAGGTTGTTAGTTTGAAAACTACTCACACAAGTCAAGGGACAAGTGTTACGACCTTAGAACTCACGCCCAGATGGTCGTACGGCGCTAGTCAGTTTGCTTACTAATCTGCCCAACTTTGCAAACACTAGCAAGCCTTGTTGC
>DF358683.1:1641-92544 GCA_000787875.1 Solanum virginianum
TACTCTTTCTAGGTAGTTGAAGGTGCATCTATACCCTTAGATTGCTTCCAGGCTTCATACCACAATATAGCCATACCATTCAACCTATATCTCACCAACTCGACAACTTCTATACCACTCACATGCATGACATATAAAGTGCATTAAATCTAATTAATAAAGTCTTGGGGATCTTCACTAGGATCTAACCCAGTAAAGGATGGAGGGTCCAAATTAAGAAAATCACGTATCCTCATGCCAGCTGCCCAATTCGCACCACCTGCACCTGTAACTGGACCTTCTTACCTTTGACCTTGGCTAGCAACTATACGAGTCAATAGTTGGACTGCATTTCTCAGATATTGCACTGTAGCATCAATAGGTGGTTCTAGGGGAATTTCACAACTTCCGAGTTCACCAGGAGCTGAAGGAGTTAGAGATGTTTGTGATGGAGACTCATCTTGAGCCTCATTTCATTATCTCCCCTAACTGGCTAAACCAACCACCACTTCTACTTCCTTCCCTTTACCTTTGTTCTTTCTGGTTTCTGGCAGACTTGCTGTATAAAATAATTTAGGGGTTAGACAAAATCCACCTATTATACTTGGCTCTATGGCATGATCTAAAGAATGAACAGAAAGTGACAACTCTTAAATGCCACATAGCCTCCTGCTTATAAATGTGGTGCACAACACATCGATAAACAAGACTCTACATAGACATGACTTTGTAGACTCCCTAGGATGACCCACTCTGATACCACTTCTGTCACGCCCCAATCCCGTTAAAGCGGATCGACACTCGTAGCCGATAAGGCTCGAGAGAACCAACCTGTACCCATGTACTTTCTATACATATTAGGAGGTGTTTCTACACTTAATATGCCTTTAAGGAGGTAAACAGTAATAACAAGCCAAAAGGAAAAACATATGTCTAGGCCGTTGGGGCCACATTGTCTAAAGTATGAGACATTACCACACTTTAATTTACATAGTCTACAAAGCCTCTAAATAAGGATAAGTATCTGATAAGGGTCGGGACAGGGACTGCCTCAATTAGCTGCACAACATAAAAATATACATAGTCTATAAAGCCTCTAAATAGGGAAAATGTCTTACAAGGGTCGGGACAGGCCCCGCCTCAACATAGCTGTACAACATAAAAATATAAGCTCTAGACATGCAAAGCACCGAAGCAACCTGGAGCTTGGTAATTAAGGCATATACATTATGTGAAAAGATGGACAATGTACCTATGATCACACTAGACATGCAAAGCCCCAAAGCAACCTGGAGCTTGGTAATCACAACTAGATATCCTGTACTCTTACTGGGGAGATCTACTAGCACTTGTACCTACAACATGAAATGCAGATCCCCCATAAGGTATATCAGTACAAGATAATGTACTGAATATGTAAGGTAGGAAATACTGTATATGAAATAACAACTCAAATTAAACTATGCACTAATGTATGATAAGAAACCACCTTTTAGTTACATTGTGAGATCATGTACTTTATATTCTTTATATCACTTAAACTTTATTTGGCAAAAAGAACTCTTGTACTTGGTATCCACAGATGTATGTAGATTTGAAGGTAACCATGTATGAGCGCATATGAACATGTGAAAGAGTGGGATACAGTTAATAGTCATATCGAAGTTGGTAAGTGCCTTTATGTGCCAAGGAAGACTCTAGATGCCATGCCAAGTAATACGAAAGCAAATAGCCTTACATACCTCGTTGTATGACCTCGCTATTACCCTGAGATTACCTTCCCTTCCTCAAATTATTTATCTATAACATAGTAGGTGATAAAACTAGCATTAGTAGCTAACAAATACATCTAGGCAGCCCAATCGCACAAAAAACCAACACCCAGGCAACAAACGTGTAGTTATAAACCCGAGCATATTCTTTCAACCCTTTCGTCCCTAATCGTATTATCTAGTACACATTATTATAAACACATCATGTGAAGCCTATTTTAGAGCCATAATAGCCTTATAACAGCCCACAAAATAGAACACACAATAATTTTACACAGTATACAAATGGGCAACATAACGTTATATTCCTTCGCTACATTTCGACGTCGCAATTCCAAACCTATCCCCACTTTCACCAAACTGTCCTCCATATATTCATATATAATAACAGCCTTAAAATAGTCTCAGAATAGTACCACATCAGTCATGAAGGACGTGAGGCAATAGCCTACCATCCACCAGCCCACAAGTTCCAATTAAGAACACAATTATGATATCATATAAAAACTTACTTTTGTGGACTGTAAAAGCAGTGAAACAGCCCCTATTCATCATTATAGAACCAATACACATTAAGAACAGTAACTTACCTTCATAACCAATGCAACCAACAAGAGAAAAGCTTCCAAATAAATAAGAAAAATGTACAATGACTCTTGGAACACATGTTGTCCAACAATTTCAGCATATATCTAACCAACATAGTCCCTTGTTTTCCATGAGAAAACCATACTAAACATACATGTAAACTTTCTTACATTAGCATTCAAGATTAAGGTCTCCTTCAAGAACACCAAAGGGTTATTTTGGCTACCTTTAGAAGTGAAGAAATAAGAGAAAAGGTTTCCTTAGGAAAGCTGAAAATTTGTACCAACGTGAGAATGATTTAAGTTGCTGTTTTTGACCCCTTTTGAAGGGCCACTTTGGCCGACTTTGTCTTGCATTTTTAACCACATATTATTAGATATTGGTGAGCTGGTGATGCAGTAGCTTAGTCCTTAAACTTGGGCCGAAATGGGTCTCCAACTTGATGGGCCTTGGGCTTCCTATTTCCAAATTCTTCTTCACTTACTTTGGGCCCAATTAGTCAAGTAAATTGTGATGTAATTAGGATTTTTATTTTTCATATTAAGCTATTAGTATAGCCCATTTATAGTGCTAAAACATGGGCCAAAGATACACCCTTAAGACGGACTTTATTCATAATCGGAATTGGACAAATTTGACGTCAGGCTTTGTCTCTGTTTAACTAGCAAGCTTAAGCTAAGCAAGTAGGTGATTCACCTGATAGCTTCCTAAGTCCTATAAGCACCTCAATTCTCTCACTTTAATTAAGGTCATAATCTCCTCAATTTGACACAAAACATGTATACGCTCGACTCTCTCAAGCGTTAGATACACATATCGTCCTATAACACGAGATTCAAGCACTTTTAAAAATTGGCATTAATTTGAAAGTTCATATCATGTTTCATGTGCATAGTACTCATACATGTAATGTGTGGGGTGTTACCATACCTTATGACCTGATCATTCCGGTGTGATGGCCACCTTTTTTACTACTTGGCCATTTCGGAAGGATTTCCATATTCATATCATAACCATCCCTTAAAGTTTCATAAACATATATCTATGTTGGCACATAGTTATGGGACTTGGGTACTGGAACCTTGGAGATAACCCCCTTCTCACAAGTTTTTTTGGTGCTAAGTCATCATCCCATGAGAATACATATACATATATGCGCTTTCAAAGAGGTATAAGTCCTTTCAAATCACTTCAGTGCATATTTAGGCTCAAAAGACAATCATTCTTCATAATCATGTACACTTGGCTAAAGAGCCAAATCATACTTCGATTCTTGCTTTCATGCATAGGAATAACTTATGTACATATATCAGTTGGTGTAAAAACACCAAAGTTTCTCAAAGAGTCATATCATAGACATTTTGTGATCACTTGTCATATCATAACCATACTTTCCTTAAAATTGTAGTTATCAACGTAATTGGGTCTTAACCCACATTATAATTTCCATGAAAATCACCACTCGTATATGCATATTCCATGAATGATGAGAGAATAGCATAGGCAATAGATATTTATACTTAAATAAATAATATAATATGAAAACCAAGTAAATCCATGAAGAAATTCATATTCAAATCATACTTGAGATTACTCATGCCTAAATCAACATTTAAAACAAACATGCATATTCTAATATTTATAATATCAATATATTTCAACATATTATTGCTTAATTCAGTTCAAAACCATTAATTAAACATAGCTCACATCTCAATTAAATCAAATAAATAATAATTTAAAAGACCAATATTCAAAGTAAACTTGAAATTCATAAATCAAATAGTAAAATGTGCGTGGGGTCTTCTTGGTTGAAAGGGATCATGAATCAATCCCACATACTGAGCTTAGGAAGATGAATTTGAGAAGAATTTAGCTTGAAGTTGAAACCGTAATCATATCCTAGCTTGAATCCTCTGTATGAGTGACTTACAGAGAAAGTCTTAAGAGTGATGAAGTGAACTAAGTGTAAAGCTTGAATGCGAGGTTAGAATTAGCATATGAGATGTTTAGGAATGTAGAAGGGCAATAAAGGTCTTAAAAAGTCTTGGGTATGGGCTAAAATATCAAAAATATCTCAATAAAATAAGCCTTAGAATTTCATGTGGAAATTACCACGAGTGGCTTCACGGGTCGTGAAGCTTTTCAAGTTTTGTGAAAGCGCACTATCCCAACACTATTAAGTTCTATAAAAATGGGCATAACTTCTTACTCTGAATTCAGAATTGAGTGAAACTGGATGTGTTGGAAATCTAATTCAAAGAGATTCAATTTGGTGGGTCATAGACCACCTAGTTCATTTTGTGCAAGGAGATATCTGTTTATCTGAAAAGCTTAGCTAATGGAATTTCTTTGAACTTGTCTTGATGAAAGAGACCCACGATGACCCTAAACCATATAAATAAGATTATATTGATGGCTTGAAAGTTAATTTAGCTTGATCTTGAAGGTTCCATGAGAATCCTCTAATTAGAGCTTGAAAAGAGGATTCAAAAAGTGTTTGAGTGAATGAATGAGAAGCTAAGTATTTGAAGAACAATGAATAGTAATGAATGAGTATAAGATGATTTAGGGTTTAGGATTGGTAAGAAAGTCATAAAAGACCCTAACAGTGAATCAAAATTATAAGAAGACCATTAATGAAGCGAGCTTGAATTGTGTCTAAGCCTCTCATAAAACTGCCCCCACAGGTTGTACTAGCCTCCATGGACCATACAAGTGTCCATGGAGGGTCCTTTAATGTCGATATGATATATCCATACTTAGAAAAATCCACCAAGATTGATCCCATGGAAGCCATGCAGTCATCCGAAGCTTTATGATCCATGGAAAGCACCTATACAAAAATCAAAATGTTGGGATGGTGATCCAACACTTAGCTAAAAAATTTCCCGACATCCTTACAGAAGCATCACCATGGGCGATGGGAGCTTGTACGGATCATACAAGTGGTTGTGGTGTCTCTTTAGCTAAGGTAAGGACCATGGCTCATGGAGGTTCCCATGGTGTAGTGCCTTGGCAAAAAATGCTTGGAATCAATATATATCACATCCTTAATGTTTTTATAAAGTTTGGGTCTTTACATCATCTCCCCCTTGGGAATATTCTGAAACAACCCCAAAAAGTACCCAAAAATATGCTTCAAAAGTGCTCGAAATCATAATTTCTATATATCTTAAAATCTGTGCGCGTTATCAAACACTCGACTTTATATTTGTGATCAAAGGGTCAAATTGAATAGGAAATTGGTCTAACTCCGATTTAAGAGCAAACAATTAGCAATTTCAAATTTCTAAAATGCAAACAGAGAACTTTTCACGCCCCTGGCGTGACGTGCCAAGGTTGCGCCTCAATATAAATTTTGCCTAGTTTTTCAAGTTCGATCCAAGACTTTGGGTATTAGGCCTAAGTGTTCCCATGCATGAAAATGCCTATACTTAGCCTTATTTCACCCTCATATCATTCAAGATATTCCCAAACACTTAGACAATATTTCATCTCCTAAATTCAAGTCTCAAAACTCATTTGGATCCTAAGGTTATCATTCAAGATTTAAATCTCCATCTCCAATCTTCATCAAGATATTCTCCCAAGCTAATGTATGTGGGTTTCTTTTATAAGTTCCTTTCACCCATGATACCCAAACTCTCTTCTGCCGAGACTTGCATGATTTGAAGATGATTCACTCTTAGGTTTTAATTATTATGAGCTTCACTACACAATATGTTAGGGTTTCATGAAATTATGATTATTTTAGCATGTTTTGAGCTATGAATCTAAGATTTATTGTGAGATTTGACGAAGGGTTTTGATGTATATTGCTTGAGGATGTTGCCAAGTATCTATTGATGGTTTTATATTGAATTTTCTAGTATGATTTCACTCTTGAATTTCTTGGTTTTACATAGCACTACACACCCACTAAGTGTTTAATAAAATGTCTAGATTATGATTTCTTGAGGAATTGAAGGTACAATGCTTATCTTATGACTTGTATGAATTTATAATGATGAAAGGAATGTATGTATATGATGATGATGAAAGAAATATATGTATGTGATATTATCTCAATAGTGGTGGGGATGACCAAGCCTCACTTGGGAGGTTGTAGGCATGGGTGACCTTGTTGAGGGGTTTATACATCAATTGTCCCACTCGAGAGGTGGCAAGCCTGTGCAACCTTATTAAGGGGTTTGTTCCTTAATAACCTTATTGGGGGGTTCGTACCTCATCAACCTCATGAAGGGGTTTGTACCTCACGCGCCTCTCCAAGGAGGTGGTAGGCCTTTGATTGCACTAACAGTGGTCACTTCTTACACTTGTATTATGTTCCATATATATAAGCATGATTGTACTTCAAGCATCATTCGTACATGTCATATTACTATAAGCATATTCATTGCCCTGTATTATGCAATTTGCTTATGATGCATATCTCTTGTTGCATTGCATCTTTTATACTTAGTATATTCAAACGTACTAACATATACTCTATGCCTATATGATGTCACCATATAGGGACCGGATCCACACTTGAGCATCCTCCTGCATGTGGCTAGTACAATATCCCTCAAGCTTATTGGTGAGTTCTCCATTCTAGGGATGATGTTATGATCTTATGGTATATACAAAAGATATCTTTCTTCTACTTATGTATTGACTATGAGGATGAGTTCGGTTGCTTGTCTTGGCCCCCACTCTTATCTATATAGTAGAGGTTTTGTTGGACATGATATGTATCTATGTTGTGAGCGTTGATTCTCTTATTTCTTGATGCTTATGTTATGAAGGTTGTCCCTTAGCCCCATTATCCTTATTTACCATTTCTTGTTGTATTTTATTACTTTCACGACCAAGGATGCGTAATGATATGTTAAGAGGCTTGCTTAGGGACCCCTCGGGTTCCCCATACACCGTGTCATATTTAGGCCCTATTCTCGGGTCATGAAAAACTTTGTATTAGAGCATTAGGTTATTAGATCCTCAGAGTCCAACACACTGCGTCAATTAGAGTCTTATTCATGGTTGTGTTGTGCACCACAACTATGAGTAAGAGGCTGTGAGGCATCTTAGGAAATATTTCCCATCTTCATGTTCTAAGTCATGCTATAGAGTTAAAGTAAGGTTTCCACCCTAATGATTGTTCTTTACTATGCTAGATCATGCGTAAAACAAGAGGAAGAAGAGAACGCACACCCGAGGAGTAACCGACTAATGGAGAGCTCTGAGTGCTCTCACTTTACTTGCACAAGTTTTGGCTAACCAAGCTAAACAAGGGGCCCAAGCCCCTCATGCTCTTATACTAACTTCTTAGGTAAGGGACTTAATGAGGATGAATCCTTTAGAATTCTATGGGTCAAAGGTAGATGAGGACCCTTAAGAGTTCATTGATGAGGTATACAAGGTATTGGCTTTCATGGGTATGAGGTTGGAAGATAAGGTGGCATTGACGGCCTACCAACTCAAAGGGGTGGCACAAATATGATAGAATCAATAGAAGGAAGAGAAAGGAGTCAACTATGTGGTGCTTCGAGAAGAGTTCAAAGTGGCTTTCCTTAATCGGTTCTTCTCTCTTGAACTTAGGAAAGCTAAATTGGTGGAATTTATGAATTTGAGACAAGGATAGTTGAGTGTGAGGGAGTATTCCCTCAAGTTTACTCAACTCTCTAAATATGCTCCACACTTGGTTGCCGACTCAAGGTCTAGAATAAACAAATTTATGATGGGTGTCTTTAACTTGATGAGTGAGTAATACAGGTCTGCCATGTTAATTAGTGACATAGACTTATCCCATTTGATGACCTATGCCAAACAAATGGAAGAGGATAAGTTAAGGAAGAGGAGGGTCACGAGGCCAAGAGGGCCCATTTTGATGGTAAGTTCCAAAAGGGTGACCAGTTCCATTAAGGCCAAGGGTCTTCTTATGCATCTAATAAGAGGGTTTCCAATGATTTTCCAAGGACCCAAGGTGTTAGGGGTGTGCTTCCTAATGGTGGTTGTCCAAAATGTGGTAGAGGTCATAGTGGCCCATACTTGAGGGGTACTAAAGCTTTTTATGGTTGTGGGAAAGTTGGGCATAAGGTGATGGATTGCCCTTGAAATCACAATAAGGGTATTGAGGTTCATCCATAAGGTGCTAATGCAGTTCCTTTAGGGAGAGATGGTCAACAAGATGGTGCCCCAAGGCACAATTAGTTTTATGCTTTGCATGGGAGGTAAAAAATTGATGAGGTGCTCGATATCATCATCTGTATGTCAAAAATCTTTGATTTTTGATGTGTATGCATTGATTGATCCAAGTTTCACTCTTTGTTTTGTCACCCCCTTTGTTGCCAAAAAGTTCCATATTGAGCCTGATTTGTTGCATAGGTCATATGAGGTGTCTACTCCTATTGGTGCATCTATTGTTTCTAGAAAGGTCTATAGAAATGGTCCCATTTGCATCTTGCATAAAATATTTCCTTGTGATCTTGTTGAGTTGGATATGGTTGATTTTGATGTCATTCTTGGGATGGATTGGTTGCATGTATACTATGCCTCTATTAATTATAGAACCCATAGGGTCAAATTCCAATTCCTAAATAAACCCATTCTTGAGTGGGAGAGTCATGATGTAGTGGTCAAGGGTAGCTTCATCTCTTGCATTAAAGCCCGTAAGTTGATCTCTAAGGGGTTCCTTTATTATTTTACGAGGGTTAGGGATATGGAGTCCAAAGTCTTTCCCATAGAGTCAATTCCAGTTATGAATGAGTTTCTTGATGTCTTTTCGAATAATCTTCCCAGTGTTCTTCCCAAAAAGGAAATAGACTTTGGTATAGACCTCCTCCCCGATACTCAACCCATTTTTATTCCCCTTTTTCGTATGGCCCCACCAGAGCTGAAAGAGTTAAAGGAGCAATTGAGGGACTTGTTGGAGAAGGGTTTTATTAGGCCTAGCGAATTCCCTTGGGGTGCACCGGTGTTGTTGGTGATGAAGAAAGATGGGTCTCTTAGAATGTGCATTGACTATTGGCAACTTAATAGGGTCACCATCAAGAATAGGTATCCTCTTCTAAAGATTGATGATTTGTTTGACCAATTACAAGGGTCTAGCCACTCCTCTAAGATTGATCTTCGGTCTCGGTACCATCAAATGAAGGTGAGGGAGTGTGATATTCCTAAGATGGCCTTTCGGACTAGATATGGGCATTTTGAGTTTGTTCTAATGTCTTTTGGGTTGACCAATGCACTGGCCATCTTCATGAATCTAATGAATAGGGTCTTTCAACCCTACCTTGATTCATTTGTTGTTGTATTCATTGATGATATTTTAATCTATTCTCGTGGTGAGGAGGAGCATAGGGCTCATTTAAGGGTTGTGTTGCAAAGATTGAGGGAAGAGAAGTTATATGCTAAGTATGGGAAGTGTGAATTTTAGTTGAGGGAGGTTGCCTTTCTAGGACATGTGGTGTCGGGGGATGGTATTAGGGTGGATCCTAAGAAGACAGATGTGATTACAAATTGTCCTAGACCATTGACCCCGTCGAATATCAGGAACTTCATGGGCTTAGCGTGTTACTATTGGAGATTTGTTAATGGGTTCTCTTCTATTGCTTATCCTATGACAAAAGTTGACCCAAAAGAAAGGCAAATTTATATGGTCTAATGAATGTGAAAGGAGTTTAAAAACATTGAAAAATAAGCTTGTTTCTGCTCATATATTATCACTATCGAAAGGGCTAGAGGGATTTATTGTGTATTGTGATGCTTTCCGAGTTGGTTTGGCTTGTGTGTTGATGTAAAAATGGTAAGTTATAGCCTATGCTTCTAGACAACTCAAAGTACATGAAAAGGATTATCCTACCCATGATCTTGAGTTAGCTGCCGTCGTGTTTGCATTAAAGATTTGGTATCACTATTTGTATAGGGTGCATATTGATGTGTTCACCGATCATAAGAGCCTCCAATATGTCTTCACTCAAAAAGATCTTAACTTGAGGCAAAAGATATAGTTAGAACTTCTTAAGGACTATGATATGAGTGTACATTATCATCCGGGTAAGAGATCTCAACTTGAGACAAAGAAGGTGACTAGAACTTCTTAAGGATTATGATATGAGTTTATATTATCATCTCGGTAAGGGTAATGTGGTGGCGAATACCTTGAGTAGGGTGTCTATGGGTACCCTAGCTCATGTTGATAGTGGTGATAAAGAGGTGGCTAGGGAGGTCCATCGGTTGGCTAGATTGGGGGTTAGGTTAGAAGAGGCTGGTAATGGTGTTATTGTCGTTCTTGATGGTTCTAAGTCTTCCTTGTTGATGAGGTGATAGCAAAGCAAGATCTTGATCCCTCCTTATTAGAATTGAAGGCCTTGGTGAAAGAGGGCAAGGTGGAGGTTTTCTCCCAAGGGGGAGATGGTGCCCTTAGGTACCAAGGTAGGTTTGTGTGCCGTGTGTTGACGGTTTGAGGGAGAAAATCCTTGATGAGGCCAATAATTCTTCCTATTCTATCTACCCTGGTTCTACAAAAATGTATAAAGATTTGAGGGATGTGTATTGGTGGGAGCCATTAAGAGAGACATTACCAAATTTGTTTTCGGTTATCATAGTTGTCAACAAGTCAAAGCCGAACAATAAAGGGCGAGTAGCCTAACTCAAGACATAGAGATTCCTACTTGGAAGTGGATGGTGATTAATATGGATTTTGTGATCGAAAATCTTTGATTTTTGATGTGTATGCATTGATTGATCCAAGTTTCACTCTTTGTTTTGTCACCCCCTTTGTTGCCAAATTTGTGATCGGGTTGCCCAAGACTAGAAAGGGTTTGATTCCATTTGGATTGTGGTTGATCAGAAGATAAAATTGACTCACTTTCTACCGTTACGACTACCTATGGGGCTGAAAATTATGCTAGGTTGTACATTCATGACTTAGTGAGATTGCATAGGGTTCCTTTGTCCATCATATCAGATCATGGGGCACAATTTACTTCACACTTTTGAAGGTCTTTCCAAAGAGGTCTTGGAACCAAGGTAAAGCTTAGTATGACCTTTCACCCTCAAATAGATATCCAAGCCGAAAGGACTATCAAAACACTTGAGGATATTCTTAGGGCTTGTGTATTAGAGATTAAGGGTAGTTGGGATGATCATCTTCCATTGATTGAGTTTGCATATAACAATAGTTATAATTCTAGCATCGGTATGGCTCCTTTTGAGGCTCTCTATGGTAGGCATTGTAGATCACCGGTAGGGTGATTTGAGATTGGAGAGGTGGCTTTGTTGGGAACAGACCTAGTTATGGAGGCTCTTGAGAAGGTTAAGATGATTGGAGAACGGTTGAACAAAACCCAAAGTCTCCAAAAATCCTACGCCGACGTGAGAGGAAGGGATCTTGAATTTAAGGTTGGTGATTGGGTCTACTTGAAGGTGTCACCCATAAAGGGTGCGGTCCATTTTGGTAAGAAAGGCAAGTTGATCCCTAGATATGTAGGTCCTTATAGGGTGATGAGAAGGATTAGTAAGGTAGCCTACGAATTGGATTTGCCTAGTGAAATGGAGTTAGTTCATCCGGTCTTTTATGTGTCTATGTTGAGGAAGTATGTGGGCGACCCTAATGCTATTGTGCCTCTTGATATTGTGGGTGTTGTTGAAGACAGTTTGACCTATGAAGAGGTTCAGGTTTAGATTTTTGTTAGACAAGTGAAAAGGTTGAGGAACAGGGATGTGACTTCCGTTATGGTCCTTTGGAGGAATAACCAAGTTGAAAGTGCTACTTGGGAGGCCAAAGCAGACATGCAAAAGCGATAT
This sequence comes from Solanum virginianum, assembly GCA_000787875.1. Taxonomy (NCBI): domain Eukaryota; kingdom Viridiplantae; phylum Streptophyta; class Magnoliopsida; order Solanales; family Solanaceae; genus Solanum; species Solanum virginianum. The sequence goes on from DF358683.1 coordinate 13,770, forward strand.
CCTTACCTATTCCACTCCACTCAAGCCTAAGGTGTTGATTTAAGTCATTTATATGATCTCAAGTCTTAAGTTCATTCCCTTATGTCATTGCATACGTTCATATTTAAATTGACAAGTTCATGATGATTTTACACTTATGATGAGGTTTTTGAAATGATGTTTAAGAGCATTGTTACATCTCTATGTGGGCTGAAATTGTTATGTTTGTGCATTTTAAATACATCTCCTTTTTGAAATGATGTTTAAGAGCATTGTTACATCTCTGTGTGGGCTGAAATTGTCATGTTTGTATCTCTCATATTCATTTCTTTGATGTTCGTGGATGAATGTTACTAAAGGGAAATATTGAAACGACCCCAAAAAGTGCTCAAAAATGTGCCTCGGAAGTGCTCGGAATCATAATTTTTATATATCTCAAAATTCATGTGCATTATCAAAAATCTGACTTCATATTCATGATCAAGGGGTAAAATTGAGTTGGAGGTGGGTCTAACCCCAATTTAGGAGAAAACAATTAGCAATTTCAAATTTCCAAAATGCGATTTCCAGAGACCTTTTCGCCCCATGGCACGACGCGCCAAGGGCACGCCTCAGTATAAGTTTTGCCCAGTTTTTCAAGTTTGGACCAAGGCTTTGGGTCTTCGGCCTAAGTGTTCCCATACATGAAAATGCCTATACTTAGCCTTATTTCACCCTCGTATTATCCAAGACATTCCCAAATACACTCCTAAACACTTAGATAATATTTCATCTCCTAAATTCAAGTCTCAAAACTCATCCGAATTTTAAGGTTATCATTAAAGCTTCAAGTCTCCATCTCCAATCTTCATCAACCTATTTTCCCAAGCTAAGGTATGTGGGTTTCTTTCATGAGTTCCTTTCACCCATGATACCCAAGCTCTTTTCTACCTAAACTTGCATGATTTGAAGATGATTCACTCTTGGGCTTTAATTATTATGAATTTCATTGCACACTATGTTGGGTTTTCATGAAATTATAGTTGTTCTAGCATGGTTTGAACTATCAATCTAAGATTTATTGTGACGTTTGATGAAGGATTTTGATGTATATGGGTTGAGGGTGTTACCAAGTATCTATTGATGGTTTTACATTGAATTTTCTTGCATGATTTTATTCTTGAATTGCATGGTTTTACACTAGCACTACACACCTGCCAAGTGGTTGATAAAATATCCGGATTATGATTTCTTGAGGAATTAAAGGTCCAATGTATGTCTTATGAGTTGAATGAATTTACGATAATGAAAAGAATGTATATATATGATGGTGATGAAAGAAATATATGTAAACGATATTATCTCTATAGTGTTGGGGATGACCATGCCTCACTTGGGAGGTTGTAGGCCCAGGTAACCTTGTTAAGGGATTTGTACCTCGATCGCATCTCTCGTAAGGTGGCAAGCCCATGCAACCTTGTTAAGGGTTTTGTACCTTGACGACCTTGTTGGGGGGGTTTGTACCTTAACAACCTTGTTGGGGGGTTTGTACCTCATCAACCTCATGAACGGGTTTGTACCTCATGCGCCTCTCCAAGGAGGTGGTAGGCCTTGGATTGCACTAATAGTGGTCACTCGTTACACTTCCATTATGTTACATATATATAAGCATGATTCTACTTCAAGCATCATTCATACATACCATATTACTATAAGCATATTCATTGCCTATGTTAAGCATTTTGCTTATGGTGCCTATCTCTTATTGCATTGCATCCTACATACTTAAGTACATTCAAACGTACTAACGCATACTCTATGCCTACATGATGTCACCATGTAGGAACTGGAGCCCCACTTGAGAATCCTCCTCCACGTGGCTAGTACGATATCCCTCAAGCTTGTTGGTGAGTCCTCCATTCCGGGGACGATGTTTATGATCTTATGCTATGCACTAAGACTATCTTTCTTTTACTTATGTATTGACTATAAGGGTGAGCCCGGTTGCTTGTCTTGGCCCCCGCTCTTATCTATATAGTAGAGGTGTTGTTAAACATGATACATATCTATGCTATGAGCCTTGATTCTCTTATTTCTTGATGTTTATGTTATGAAGGTTGTCCCTTAGCCCCGTTGTCATTATTTACCATTTCTTATTGTATTTTATTGCTTCAGCGACAAAGGATATCTAACAATATGTTAAAAGGCTTGCTTAGGGTCCCCTCAAGTTCCCCATGCACCATGTCACATCTAGGACCTAGGCTTAGGTCATGACAAACTTCATCCTCGAATGAGCTAGAACGTGGATTGAAAGGCTTTACTTGATCATGAAACATTTCAACGTAAAGACACAATGAAATACTAATCACTTGAAAATCATAGTGTCATTAAAACTCATGTCAAAACATCTTTTTAAATCATTTTCATGAAAATTTATGCATGTTATGTTAGGAAAGATTAAGAGTGAAAGAAGTAGGAGCATTTAGAGTAGGAAGAACCTAAATCATAGGCTTGAGTAAATTGGAAACAATAAGGGTATCTTTGCATCATACTATATTCCACTTCCCACGTAGCACTCTCAACATATTGGTTCCTCAAAACACTTATCTAAGATTTTAGTTGGAACCTCTTCATAAGTTAAGTTCACTCAATCTCAATACCTTCCAAAGGCATAACCGGACTAGACTCACTAATCAACTTCCTTAACAAGAACACATGGAACACTGGGTGAATGAAACTCATATCCAAAAACAAATCCAACCTATAAGTCACATTGCTAATCCACTCAACAATCTCATAAGGACTTACATACCATGGAATTAACTTGTCCTTTTTACTAAGATGCATTACATCCTTCATTGGAGAATCTTTACATATACCCTCTCACCGATAAGAAACTCAAGATCTCTCTTTCTAACCTCCGAATAAGATTTTTGATGACTTTGAGCCATCTTTAACCTTTCTCTAATCAATTTCACTTTTTTCATAGCCTCTGTCATGCCCCGGGAGGGTACCCTAGATGTGGTTCGGCAATCATAGACTATTGCTAGTCCCCAGGTGAACCACTTGGCCTCATCACATTCATGCATTCAATAAATTCTATAACATTAGCGAAATTCTAAAGATAGTAATGGGCAATCTATTCTCAAGATAATATAAATAAAATGGCTAGTAGAAAGGAAACTAGCGCAATAAGTCTTAACATCAATACTTGATGTGTTGCCAAAATGCAACATTTTTCATGCTTAATACTTAGAATTTTGTGTGTTCTCAATGCGAAGTTAGTAGGTTTTATGTGTTTTGTGTTTATGTTTGCAGGATTATAGGTTAGCCATAAATTTGGGGAAATTGTAGAAGTTGCTGAGTTTTTGCTATTATACGAGACCCTCTACGGGTCGTAGACCATTGTACGAGTTATAGGGAGGTTTTGTGAAGATTTCCAGTAAGGGGCTGATTTCTGAAGTTCATTCAATATTCATAAATGAGATTACAAGTCATAGAAAAGTATTCATGCCTTGAGGATCAGAGAAGTGGACTTGCAGGAACGTCATCAAATGAAACTCCCTTTGTGGGTTGTAAATCACTTTACAAGTCATAGAATGGTGTCGTAGAAGAGAAGTCCAAAATCCTAGCAGCTGAGTATGAGATGCTGATTATGGGCCATAAAAGTCAATACGGGCCGTAAATTACCTTTCGTATGATGTGCCGACCATTTCTTCTATTTTGTTTAAGATATGAATTTAGTTATTATAAATAGGTCTTTTAGGTTATTTTTCAAGAGTTTTCGCCTAGTAGTCAGAGAACCCAATATTTTGAGAGAGAAAATTGTGAGATCATATTGGAGTCTTTGAGAACACTTGTGGTTTAATTCAAACTTGAAGCTTGTGATTTTCATTAAAATTAGATTGCTTGTTCTTAATTCCATTGTGTAAGTGTTCAATTATGTGTTTCAATTCATAATATCTATATCTACATATAACATGAGTCGTTAAATCCATAACTAGGGTTGTGGAAACCATGAAGAAATAACAAAATAAAACTGAATAATTCATAATTCTTGGAAAGTGTATATACATGTATTAATTAACTCCCTTCATTTTTCATATTTTCTGATGACGACCAACATTAGAACCCACCTAGTGTTATTGACTGGACAAAGGTAGTAATGAATAGGAAAAGAGATTAATTAACTAGATTCGATTGATATGTTCTCATCTAATCAACCAAACTAGCTTAAAGGGAGGTTGTACTGGGACTAATAGGTAATGGATATTAATGCACACTATGGAGATGGGCCAAGTCACATAGTGGAATTCACCTCTCACCTTTGGCCAAAGGCCTTGATGAACTTAAATTACCGTCATGTATGCTATACACTAGAAAATAATTAGGTTATCTAGTGATACAGAGTTAGGGAATCATGGAAAACATAATACCGTAGTTACTCTCCATTATTGACTTCTCTCTTATGATAGTTAGTGAGTTTATTTTCTCATTGATTATTTCAAACACTCCCTTTAGGGAATTAAGTTAGTTAACCATTTGGATTGCAAATTATAAATTTTATTGAGTCTACGTATTTCTTGTGGGTTCGACCCTAACCTTGGTTTCGTTATATATCTAGACAAAGACCACTTTATCCTCTAAAAAGGAGGTATAACTTGGGTGACATCAAGATTGTCATGTCATTTTCGGGGAATATGGCTAGAATTAGTGTATTCATTAGTAATTCATGTGTTAATCCTTAGTTCCCTTATTTTACTTTTGTTTGTTGTCTTTGTTTCTTTTTAAGGTGTAGGTGCAGTGTATCCCTAGCACTCAGAGTCAAAACGCAATCCCTTAACTCTCGTTTGATCCAAAGATCCACAGAACATTAAGAAAAATGACCCAAGACAAAGGTAACTACGCGACCAATGCAACTTTGAATAGGAATAACAATGAGGATGTTGAGAATAAGAACCCACCTCCTTTGGAGGACATTCTACAGCCTTAGGATTTCAATGCTAGTGCTTACTAGTGGAATTATTATAGATTGAATCCTATGGCTATGGAGGTGATCGGGGCCATTGTGTTGCGATAACTACTGATAGACACAAAGTTCATAGTCTCGAGTGGGTTACTTCAGATGTTGTAGAACCATGGGCTATATGCGGATTTACCATCAGAGAATCCTCACAGCCACCTACACAATGTGGCATTTGTCTGTAAGAGTGTGATGGGAATACCAAATCTATTTATGGGTGCTGCGTGACTTTGTGTCTTCCTATTGTCTCTCACGAGCAATATTGCATTATGGCTATCTAAGCTCCCATAGAGTTTAATCACTTCTTGGGTAGATTTGTAGAAGGTTTTTGGAAAGCTACTTCCCTAAATCGAAAAAGTTCAAGTTAAAGGACCAGATCAACAACTTTGAGCAACTTCCTGGTAATTGATAAGCACTACTTGGGAGCGGTTCACAAAATATTAGAGGAGCATCCCTGACCACATGATAGTTGATGACACCTTGGTGGAGATCTTCTACCATAACCTTGGTGAGAACATTCAGGCCTGTGCTGAAACTATCATGAGAGGTATATTTCTAGATCAGCCATTTGCAAGGATAGTAGAGGGAATGGAAAGAGTGGTCAAGACAAATCATACATAGGGGCTGTGAGGTAGAGCTTCTACAAAGCGTTAATTTGTAGTCAATGTGGGTCCAGAGTAAGCCAGAATTAATGACAAAATCATGCAGTAGCTTGCTCAGATTCGTATAGGTATGGAGGTGATGATGAAACAGAGCCAAGGGAGAGTGAATACATTGGTTCATGAACCTCTACGTGCACCCATGTACGAGGAGCCATACTATGATAAGGATACATGTTTTGTTGTTGATTAGATGGGGAGTTTCTGGACTAACGCCTAAGGTCCAATCAGGAATATTGGCGCAAAGGTCAAAGAAACCGAGGTTGGAACTTTATTAGAGATGGATTTTATAGGGACAACCACAAAGGCTATTATGATAGGAACAGGGGTCCAGATGCAGATTGGGGTCCTAGAGAAGACTTTAGAAATGGTCCTTATGTGCCACCATATAACTGCGATGCAGGTGCAAGCAATTCCATAATTGAGGAGATGTTTGATTGCCTATTGAAGAAGGTTGAGACACAAGATGAGACTTTAATGGGCATGAAATCAGATATTTTAAGTATTAATCAGAAAATAGAGTCTCATTTTGTAGCTATCAATAAACTCGAACAACAGTTCGGTCAAGTTTTGACTCAACTTAATTAGTATCAGAGAGGTACACTACTTAGTAACACTGTACAAAATCCTAAAAATGAAGGGCAGTGTAAGGCGATTACTACTTGGGGTGGCAAGAGCACCATTTATCCTCCCATTTCGATTGATGAAAAAGATGTTCACGAGGAGACAGTTGCTATATAGAATACATATGAAGGAGATAGTCGTGGCAAAGGTGGGGTGAGTGAAGATGCTGATGCACTATAAAGGTTGAAGCCCATTCCTAGGCCTCCTTCCCTCTTTCCTCAGAGAATCAAAAAGTGGGAGGAGGAAGACAAGTTCAAGCATTTTCTCTCCATGTTATAATAACTCTCCATCAACATCCCTCTATTTGAGGCATTGGAGAAGATGTTGGGGTATGCCAAGTACATGAAGGAATCGATCACTAAAACGTTCCCTGTGAGTCAAGAGCTCTTCTAATAGCTTCAACATTATTGTGCTATTGCTATTAGGTCCTTGTTCAGAAGAGAGAAGATCTAGGTGCTTTCACCATACCCCACACCATTTGAGATATGGAGTTAGCAAGAGCATTATATGATCTAGGTTCCAGTATTAATTTGATGCCCTCTACGGTCTACAAGAAACTTAGATTGGGAGTACCCATCCCAACTAGTATGCGGTTGTTGATAGCAGATCACACGATGAAGAAGCCTATGGGGATGCTATATGATGTGATGGTCAAAGTTGAGAAGTTAGTATTCCCTGCAGACTTTGTGATCCTTAATTCTTAAGTCAATTTTGAAGTTCCTATTATATTGGGAAAGCCCTTTTTAGCCACTTGACGCACCTTAGTGCATACGGAGAAGGGCCAACTCAAGTTTAGATTTGGGAAAGATGAGGTTGTGTTCAACGTTTGTCAGCAAGTAAGGAAAAATAATAATGTGAGAGTGGTTTATATTATCGAGGCTGTTGATGATGCTGAACCAGAGGTACCACTTGAAGTGAGATTGGATGTTGACATGTTGGAGGCAGTACTGATGAACTTTGATAGTAATGGTATCCCAGACTATGAGGAGACAGTCAATGCTCTAGGGGTGTCTTACGGTCCTAGGCGCCAAACTAAGCTAGAGCTAGATTTATAGAATCGGGAGTCACCCTCCACATAGCCCTCCATAGAAGACCCAACAATGTTAGAATTGAAGGATCTTCTAGCATATCTGAGGTATACATTTTTGGAAGCCAACAACACCTCTCTAGTCATAGGTTTTGTGGACTTGAATAAGGACCAAGTGAGCACCCTTGTAATGGTTCTTAAACAATTCAAGAAGGCCATCAGGTGGACGATTGCAGACATCATTGGTATCTTTCCTGGGGTATGTACACACAAAATCTAGCTGGTCAAGGACTACAAATTGAGCATTGAGAACCAAAGGCGGCTCAACCTCCTATGCAAGAAGTTGTGCGCAAAAAGATCATCAAATGTTTGGATGTAGGAGTAATCTATCCGATCGCCGACAATGAATAGGTGAGTCTAGTGCAGTGCATTCCAAAGAAAGGAGGAATCATAATGGTACCTAGTGCTAATAATAAGTTGATTCTGATGCGGCCAGTCATAAGATAGAGGGTATGCATGGATTACAAAAAGCTCAATGCTTCAACAGAAAAGGATCACTTTCCTATGCCATTGATGGATCAAATGTTGGATCAACTAGCTAGAAAGGGGTGGTACTACTTTCTTGATGGGTATTCAAGATATAATCAGATCACCATTGCTCCAGTGGATCAAGCGAATATGATATATACATGCACCTATGGCATCTTTACATTCAAGAGGATGTCATTTAAGTTATGTAGCACCCCAGCAACATTCCAGAGTTGCATGATGTCCATCTTCTCAGATATAGTGGAAAACACTATTCAAGTCTTCATGGATGACTTTAGTATGGTTGGAGACTTATCCTAGGATTGCTTCAAACATCTACATGCTATTTTGCAAAGATGCGAGGAGAGTTAGCTGGTGCTAAATTAGGAAAAGTGTCATGTCATAGTGAAAGAGGGCATTATGTTGGGGCATAGGATATCTAGTAAAGGAATTGAGGTGGACAAAGCCAAAGTGGAGGTGATCATGAAGCTCCCACCATCCATATCAATAAAGGGTGTGAGGAGTTTTTTGGAGCATACAGGATTTTACCAGAGGTTCATGAAAGACTTCTCTAAAATTGCACACCCATTGTGTGAATTGCTGGAGAAAGATGCTAAGTTTTGTTTGATAATGTGTGCCTTAAAGCCTTTGAAGAGTTAAAGAAGAGATTGATCTCAACGCCAATCATCGTAACTCCAGACTAGTCTAAGCCCTTTAAAATCTTGTATGATGCAAGCGGCGTCGCTCTAGGTGTAGTGTTGGGTCAGTGCCATGAGAAGATATTACATCCAATATACTATGCCAGCGAGGCCCTAAATATAGCCTAGAAGAATTACACCATCAACGAGCAGGAGTTACTCACATTGGTCTTTGCATTTAGAAAGTTTAGGTCATATCTATTAGGGGCTAAAGTGGTGGTGCATATAGACTACTCAACACTTAAATATTTGAAGGCTAAGAAGTATGCAAATCCAATGTTGATTAGATGGGTGCTTCTCTTGCAAGAGTTCAGCTTCGGTGTTATCGATATACAAGGGACAAAGTATTAGGTTGCAGATCACCTATTCAAATTAAAAGATGGGGCAATGATAAAATTTGATGATGGATTGGAGATAAATGATTCATTTCCTGATAAGAGTGTGTTGGCTGCATCTCATAATCTGATACCTTGGTTTGCAAATTATGCAAACTACTTCCCGACCTGAACACACATCAACATCAGAAATTTATATGTGACAAGAGTAAATTCTTTTGGGATGACCTATACTTGTTCCTTGTATGTGCTGATGGGATTATTCATCATTATTTTCCTAAGATTGATATGATTAGAATACTTGAGGCATGACACTCATATTCGATGGGAGGGGATCATAGTGGAATTCGAACAACACATAAGATTTTACAGTGTGGATATTATTGGCTCACCATCCACTAAGATACCCATGACTATACCAAAGGCTATAACTGGTGCCAAAGAGAAAGGTGGGATTTCCCACAAACATGAGTTCCCACTAAATCCCATTATGGTAATTGAGTTATTTGATGTATGGGGATAGATTACATAAGACCACTTGTTAGCTCACATGGAAACAAGTACATCCTAGTTGTTGTGGATTATGTTTCAAAATGGGTTAAGGCCATGGCTCTACCCAATGATGAGGGCAAAAGTGAAATGCCCCAAAATGTGTTACGAAAATGTCTATAATCATAATTTTCCTATATCTCAAAATTCGTGTGTGATATTGAAAATCTTACTTTATATTCTAGATTTGGGGGTAAAATTGAGTAGAAAATGGATAAAACCCAAATTTTAGAGAATTCATAGCAAAAAATGATTTTTGCTAATTTTTGAGAAATAATGTCTGTCCGCGCCCTGGCCATAGCGCGCTAGGGATGTAGAAAAGTGTGGGTTAGGCCTCCACGATGGGTTCGCGTCGTGTTAGTGATGCGGACTAGTGTAAAATCTTCCTTAATTTTTCTATCTTGACCAAGGGCATTGGGGTCATAGCCCCATGCCTATTTAAACGTGAAATATCTCATACTTAGGCATTTTTCAACTATACATCACTCATGACCTTCTCAAAAAACCTCTCCAAGACTTAACCAAAAATTTCATCGAAAATCAAATATCTCAAGCTTGATTCCGGATCTCAAGAACGCTATTCAAGCTTCAAGTCTACATCAAGGAATCTCCAAATTTAGGTATGTGCATCCATTGGGTCCTTTCACCCATGGAGCCCAATCTCTATTTTTATGAAAATGGACTATGCATGTTTTGAGTTATGAAACTATGATCTATTATCAGATTTGATAATGGATTTCAAGGTATTCTATATGAGGGTTTTACTATATGTTAGTGGATTGATTTGTATTGAGTTTTCTCATATTTTACACTCTTGAATTGCATGATTTTGAACAACCATTATACACCCACCAAGTGTTAGATAAAATGTCTTTTCAAGGATTCTTAGAGTTATTGATGATCTATTGCATGATTTATGAGTCAAGTGACTATGATGATTTTTTGGCTTTCAAAATGTATTGAATTCATAAGAATGTCTATGATGTTGTAAATGAGAGATTAACCCTCTTCCAAAGATTTTTCCTCTTATGAGCCTTTCATGTTAATGCAAGGGTAATGTTTGATGATGATCTATTCTTATGTTTTAAAGTTACGCTCACTATTAGAGGTCAAAGATGTTTTAGAGCTACTCATGTCATGTTTTCATATTTCTTACAAATTACAAAAGTATGCTTATTTCAATTATTCTGTGGGATCAGCACCAATGGATTGGATGTGGCATGGACCATCTCTATGGATTCATATTCCTTTCCTCAAACTGTGTGCCAACATAGGAGTATACTTTACCCTTGCTTTAATATTGGATCCATTTAGTTCACTTTCGCTTGAAATTCTTCTCGAAATGGGAGAGGCTGTCGTAAGGTGAAGTTTTTCATGAAATCTGTTCCAAAATGGGACAGGTTCCCATAGGGGGGTTACATCTCCAAAATGGGATAGGCTCCCGTAAGCTAAAATATGGTTTACCTTGGCAAGTAGACCACTTCATTACTGATGAGGGGTAATCATCGGGATTCCAAGTTATAGCTCACTTGGTCTTATTGTTTGTTGGTTAAGGTCTCTTCCCACGTGTATACGAAGTTCTATGCAAGTTGAATGATTTATAAACATGTTTTACTTCAAGCATTGATCATGCATGCCAAATTGAAATTATGCTATCTATTGACTATGATTATGCATTTTGACTATATTGTCGTATCCCTTATTGCATTGCATTCTACATACTTAGTATATTCAAACATACTAACACATACTTTTGCCTACATAATATCATCATCTAGGGATCGGAACTCATCTTGACCATTCTCCATGTGGCTAGTGAGATTCTCAAGTTTGAGGACACTATCTACTTTCTCTTGCTATTCCTAAAACTTTTTTATGTTGAACATTTGACATTATGAGGGTGAGCCCCAAAAGTGTCTTGGCCCTCGCTCCATTCTATGTTTAGAGGTATTGTTGGAATATTATGATGTATTTGTGCTAAAGGCTTAACTCTTTATGCTTTTATAATATCAAAGACTTTCTCTTAGTCTCGCTTCCCTTTCTATATTATCTCTTGTTGTTATTCACTTTACTTATGCGACCAAGGATGTGTGATTGATATGCTAAGAGGCTTGTTTAGGTCCCTTTGAGCTCCCATATGCCATATCACATCTAGGCCCTAGGCTTGGGCGGTGATAAAAAGTGTTACAGCATTTCTGAAAAAGATCTTGTTACCTAAGTGTCCTGTAGCCTCCTGTTTATAAATGTGGTGCACAACACACAGATAAACAGGACTCCACTAGACACAATCTGTGGACACTCTGAGGACTAACCGCTCTGATACCACTTCTGTCACGACCCAACCTATGGGTCGTGAAGGTTTGGAACCCCTCGGGCAATCATCAGTGATGGAGGTTCTCATTTCTACAATAGACTTTTTAAAGCTCTTCTTGAAACATATATAGTGAAACATCAAGCGGCGATACTGTATCATCCTCAGATGAGCGGGCTGGTGGAGGTGTCCAATAGGGAAATTAAATGGATTCTATCCAAGACTGTGAATGCAAACCAGATAGATTGGTCACAGAAGCTGGATGACGCACTTTGGGCATACTGAAAAATATTCAAGGCCCCTATAGGCATGTCTCCCTAACAACTTGTCATTGGGAAAGCATGTCACTTACTAGTGGAACTTGAGCATAAAGCAATATGGATACTAAAGAAGTTAATTCTGGATTGGAATGATGCAACAAACTCTAGGCTGAGCCAACTCAATAAGCTTGACGAGTTTCAGTTGAAGGCATATGAGATCTCAGCCTTATACAAACAAAGAATGAAGTTGCAACATAACTGTCACATAGAGAACCACCAATTTACACTAGGGGACTTCGTGCTGCTCTATAATTCAAGAGCTAAGTTATTCCCTGGGAAGCTCAAATCTAGATGGTTGGGACCCTTATGAGTAGAACGTGTTTTCAATCATGGGGCTATCGAATTAGAGAAACAAAATAGAGGAACTTTCAAGTAAATGGCCAAAGAGTCAAGCCATACCTTGGAAATATGGAAGAGATAAAGATGGTTGAAGAATGGGATCCTGAGGAAGTCTGAGTACTCAAGGCATCTATGTCATGCTGGGATAATAAATCAGCCACTGCGTGGAAGGCAACCCAAGGTGGAGACTGGCGCTTAGGCACCCAAGTATGTTTTTGACTCCTTATGTTCTATTTCATTTTGATTCTGTGCATTGGGGACAATAGGATGTGGGTAGTTATGGGCCTCAGTGAAGTTTGAGTAGCTTGGGCCCATAACTACCTTAATTTTTTTATCTCAGAGTTTTCTTGGCTATGTTTTTTTCCCCAGTGGATATTCAATTTCTGTTGAACCGAGACGTTTAGAATGTTTAGATAATATTTGTAGCATACAGTATCAAAACTTGTGGCATATTGCATGTTTTTGTGTTTTGTTTAGAAAAATGATACCCTCCAAAATTTTTTATTAAGTAGTTAAATAGCCACCATGCATGTTTAAGTGTGACAATATCTATTTTGATAAGTGAGGGTACATTAAGATATAAAGCATGATCTAAGAGTCTTTTGTTGATAATGTATGCAGTTCCATGTGAGTGTGAGCATAATTTGCTAAATTCATATGTTTTGTGCTAATTCAAAACTTGCCTTGTTACTCTAAGTTTGATTGTAGATTAATTGGATTAGGAAAAGATATTAGGCCATTATTCTTAATAAGTCCACTTTAGCCTAAAACAATGACCAACCAAATTGATGATATATCTATTCTTCTTAATGGTTGAGCCTAACATGTACCCTTTCTTTGAAAACACCTGATTAACCTAACCTTGTTAGTTGTAAAATTTTTAAATTGGCCCTGTTCCTTCCTTGAACATTGTGTACCGTGACTGAGGCAAAAAGCCTAAGTTGAGGGTGGCTACCAAAAGTGGCCCTGGTTCGAAGGATGGATATTTTGTACCTCAACACAGGCCAAAAGTCTAAGTTGAGGGTGGCTGGTGTATGGGTGAAACACAAAAATAAGAGGGTGAGTTAGGAATATGAAGAAAAAAATAACATATACTAGGTGCAAGAAAAATAAGTGATGCCTTAATATGAGTTAAAAAGCAAAATAAAGTGTAAAAACAAGGCAAAATGCTGAAAAATGAAAAGAAAGCACCCAGAAAGCTTGAAATAGGAGAAAGGAAAAATAAGGTGAAAATAGCAGAGTTGGTACAAAAAATATGTAGAAAACGAAAGTGTCAAGTAGGGCCTTTATTCACTATTTTCCCATAATATCACCAAAGCCCCTTGAGCCTACATTACAAGCCTAGAAAGTCCTAAAGTGATCCTAGTCCAGTTAGTTGAAGGTCTGAGTCATGAGTATAGGGTACAAGCTTATGGTATTAGATATTATGCATGAATATCTATTGTGAGAGTGAGTGATTTTTCATAGTCCCAAAGTTAAATATAAAAACATCATTGAGTGTCAAATATGGAACTTCTTTCTATGAGGGCACTTGCATTGCATTGTTAGCACTAGGCTTGTTCAGAGATTGTGAATTATGGATAATACCTTGCTTGTCAGAGTTGTATTGTCATATGCACCAGTTTGTTTTGGTTTGCTAAATAGCTATCTAATCCTGTTTTGAAAAGTTGATGTGGGTATTTGAGTTTAAGACTTATGTGATATATGCCATTGAGTTGACGTATACGTGTTACTGTATTGTCTATCTAGATCGAGTCAGTCGCTTGAGCACAAGTAATAACTTTAAGTTGAGGGTGTTGATCTGCTGCCAAAATATAGCACTTTTGATGCTTAAAACTTGTAATTTTATGTGTTCTCAATGTGGTGTTAGTAGATTTTATGTGTTTGTGTTTACAGGATTATAAGTTGGCCTTGATTTTGGGGAAAATTACAGAAGTTGTTCAGTTTTAGCTGTTATACGAGACCCTCTATGGGTCGTAGACCATTCTACGGGCTGTAGGGAGGTTTTGTGAAGATTTCCAGTGAGGGGCTAATTTCTAAAGTTCATTCTATGAACATGCAGATGAGTCGTATATGTGTTTACGAGTCGAAGAAAAGGATTCGTGTCCTGAGGATCACAGAAGTGGACTTGCAAGAATGTCATCGGACGAAACCCCCTTTATGAGTCATAAACCACTTTATGAGTAGGACTTGCAGGAATGTCATCAGACGAAACCCCCTTTATAGGTCATAAACCACTTTATGAGTAGCAGAAGGGTGTTGTAGAAATGAAGTTTGAAATTCCAACAGCTAAGAACGAGACCCCAATTATGGGCCGTAGAAGTCAATACGGGCCATAAAGTATCATTCGTATAGTATGCTGACCAGTTCTCCTATTGTGTTTAGGACTTGAATTTAATTATTATAAATAGGACTTTAAGGTTAGTTTTCAAGAGTTTACACCTAGTACTTAGAGAACTCAATATTTTGAGAGAGAAAATTGTAAAATCATATAGGAGAGTCTTTGAGAACACTTGTGATTTTCATTGAAGTTGGATTGCTGTTCTTAATTCCATTGTGTAAGTGTTCAATTATATCTTCTCAATTCATAATCTTTGCATCTATACATAGCATAAGAAGGTAAATCCACAACTAGAGTTATGGGAACCATGAAGAACTAACAAAGTAAAATCGGATAATTCAGAATTCTTGGAAGGTGTATGTGTATGTATTAATTAGCTCTCTTCATTTTACATGTTTTCAGATGGTGGCCAACATTAGAATCCACCTAGTGTTACTGACTAGAAAAAGGTAGTAATGAATAAGAAAAGAGATTAATTAATAAGATTTAACTGATTTGTTCTCATCTAATCAACCAACTGGGCTATGGGGAGGTTGTACTTGGACTAATAGGTAATGGTTAGTAATGCACACTATGGAGATGGGTCAAGTCACATAGTCAACTTCACCTCTCACCTTTGACCAAAGGGCTTAGTGAACTTAAATTATCGTCCAACATGTTATACATTAGAAAAAAATTAAGTTATCCGGTGATACTGAGTTGGGGAATCGTGGGAAACATAATACCCTAGTTTCTCTCCATTGTTGACTTCTCTCTTATGATAGTTAGTTTATTTTCTCATTGATTATTCCAAACCCTCCCCCCTTTTGGGAATTAAGTTGGTTAACTATTTGGATTGCAAATTGGTGAATTTTCTTGAGTCTACGTATTCCCTATGGGTTAGAGCCTCACCTTGGTTAGATTATATATTTTGACAATGGTCATTTTATTCTCTAAAAAGAAGGTGTAAATTGGGTGACATCAACACTCAACTATAGTCTATGAAGCCTCTATCACTATCAATTAGTGCCAATGATAGACACATGGCAACCTCGAAATAAAATAAGCTAACTCAAGTCTAACTCTATAAAGCTAGATGAAAATAAAGAATGATCCTCCGAAGTAAAGGAAGCTCACCAACTCATCTGAAATGCTATGATACTCAACGATGTGCCTGTTGACATTCTATAACATCTACCTCTACATCATAAAATGGTACAGTCTAAAGGGGACATCAGTACGTGAAATGTATGAGTATGTAAAATGGCTGAATGAAACAAAAATAGGAAGAATAATATAGAAACAACATCAATTCATAATATACTCAATAAGAATGTCAAATGTCAATCTAAAGCAAGAATAAAGAGTAGACAAGTGACCCATCAACCAATCAAACCTCATCAATTAACTCAACTCAATGGAACTTAACTCAACTCAACTCAATAGAACTCAACTCAACTCGACTCAGAGTACTTAAGGTGGGAACTTTTGGGGAGTTTCTCTTATCCGACAACAATCACTTATAAGCCAGTGACTATACAACAACCCCTCTGATGTTGCCACAGTTGTTCCATACTTCCCAAGTAAAGAACGCCTATGATCCACAAGGGAGCTAACCTCTAACGTTCTCTATTACTTTCAGGGACATTACCTCAAGAGGGGACCATCTGAAGTAATGATTCAATCCTCACCTATGCTTGGTGATGTAGTTAATGAGTGCGAGTAAGACTAACTCTTAGTCATTTTGGTGTTCGATACTCCTCCCAAGACTCAATGCTCATAAGACTCCTTCTTGTCTCAATTAATCATCTCAATTAGCCTTGTAGAGGCACTCATCATCTCAATTATTCTTATAGAGACTCTCATCATCTCATTAACTCAAACTCTAAAGTCCTCTATTGCTTTCAGGGACTTTAGCTTATCTCCATTAACTGAATTCTCATTTAAGAACTCAAGGACTCAAATTATCATTAAGAAGAAGTCATTTAGACAAGACTCAACAATTCACTTATGAATACTTATAGGATCATCAAGATAAATTAACTCAACCTTATACTCACATCAATATTTCAGTCAACATACTCAAGTCAAGGCTCTAGACTTCATCCCTAGGTTCATTTATGCAGGCTTTCACAAATTTACATATAGGGTTTATTCAATATCTCATGAAAAGTATTTAATTCAAGAAAACAAGTTTATGATGATTATCAACATATGAAAATACATGTAATAGATATAATTTTCAAGAAAATAATCAAGAAAGTATTTCAAAAAATATATATAGGGACTCATGGACTCTCAATTCCTCTATTACCACCTATAAGGCACATGGAAGAACAATCATATGCTTTTGAAAATGTATGGGGACTCATGGACTCTCAACTTCTCTATTACCATCAATGGGGCATATGGGAGAACAATTTCATGCTTTAGTTTAGCCTTACATACCTGTAGTGAAGGTTTTGGACAACCAACCTCAAGGATCTCTCCTTGAACTCCTCAATTCCTCACTCCTCTTCTCTTCTCTTCTCTTTTGCCCTAGTCTTTTCAAGAACTTAGAATGGCTTAGGAATGGGGTTTGAAACCCTTTCTACACTAAAAGCAGCCCATTTAGATCGTGTTTTGAGTTTGGAAAGGGGTTGGGAAAGGTCTACATGCCCCTCACAAATTTGAAAAAAAGTTCACCTCGAAAAAAGAAGGTCTGTGACGTGGACTGGGTGTCCCGAAGTGGATTTTCGCCAAAGTTTCTCCAAATTTTTTTAATCCCGTAGAAAATTTTTGGACCAAAACTAAGTGCGCATTGCATAGTTATTTTGGAATTTATTTTGGTACTGAAAAATTATCTTTCGATCCAGTTGCTCTAAAAATCAACCGAGACCACTTTCCCACTCAATATTTCATGTTGATTGCAAATCCAGCCTCAGATTTACCATTGAAGCATAGGAAGACGTGTTATGCGGACATCTCTCCTCTAGGGGTATTTTGGTAATTTTATTAGGTGTTACATTATCTCCCCCTTAGAATAATTCATCCTCGAATGATGAGTAAAGGTGGGTATCAAAGCACGAATAGACTCAAGACTCATCTCAATACTTATTCAATAACTCAAATTCTCGACTCCTTATCAACCTCAAGAAACTCTTCTCAAACTCAACAATAAACACATCAACTCAAGAATAGAAACATCAATTAAGTCAAGGGTAAGAACATTACCTTCAACATTCTCATCATCAGGAATTAATAGATGTGGATATTTAGCTCTCATCTTTTCCCCAGCTTCCCATATTTCTCCATAGGACTTTGATTGAGGCGATTTCTTTGATTCTCAACTTGCAAACCTGACAATCAAGAATTTGGATTGGGATCTCCTCATAGGACAAACTATCCTTTACTTCAATGCTCTCAATAGGGATTACCATGGCAGGATCTCCCAAGCATTTTTTAAGATCGAGATATGAAATACATAAGGAATTGCGTCTAACTCGAAAGGAAACTCTAACTCATAAGTAACCTTCCCCATCCTCTTCACAATCTGATAGGGACCAATATAGTGAGGACTCAATTTCCCCTTCTTCCCAAATCTCATACTTGACACTTTCAAGTACACCCAATTATCAAGGACACCCAATCATTCACCTCAAACTCTAAGTCTCTTCTCCTTACATCGGTGTAAGATCTTTGGGGACTTTGTGCACTCTTTAACCTTTCTTTAATGACCTTCTCCTTCTCTATTGACTGATGGACAAGATAAGGTCCAATCAACTCGGCTTCTCCACCTTCAAACCACCTAATTGGTGATCTACATCTTCTCCCAAGGGAGCCATTTGAATGCTTACATGATTACTATTGCTATAAGAAAATTCAATCAATGGAAAGTGATCATCCTAATTTCCTTTGAAGTCAAGAAAATAGGCTCTCAACATATCTTCTAATGTGTGGATTGTATGTTCTGCTTGGCTATCCATCTGACGATGAAAAGTTATACCTAGATTCACTTAAGTACCCAATCCTTTCTAGAAGGATCTCCAAAATTGGGAGGTGAATGAGCTCCTCTGTCCGAGATGATGGATAAGGGAACACCATACAACCTCACAATATCACGTATATACAACTTGTCATACTCCTCTTAGTGTTAGTTGCCTTAACTGCTAAGAAGTGAGCGATTTGGTCATCCTATCCACAATCACCCATATCAAATCATGTTGCTTTTGAGACCTTGATATACTAGTAATAAAGTCCATATTGATCATCTCCCACTTCTATTCAGTAATCTCAAAGTTTTGTGCCGATCCACATGGCCTTTGATGCTTCACTTTAACTAGTTGACAATTTGGGCATTTAGAAACATACTCAGCAATATCCCTCTTCATTCCACTCCACCAATAGACTTTCCTCAAGTTGTGGTACATCTTGATAGAGCTAGAATAGATGGAATATCTAGAACTATGGGTTTCCATCATGATTCTATCTCGAAAACCATATACATCTAGAATGCACAATCTACTCTAGTACCTCAACACTCTATCTCCCCCTTTGGAGAAGACCATCATTGTCTATTTGTGGATAGCCTCTTTCAATTGAAGTATGACAGGATCTTGATCTTGCTTTTCTTTCACCTCTGCCACTAAAGATGAAGTAGACCTATTATGAACATTAACTCCTCCCCCATCATTCTCCTTAAGTTGAACTCCCAATTGACCCAATCGATGCACTTCTTTAGCTAGGTCCTTCTTTCCTTCCTCAACATGGGTTGTGCTACCCATTGACAACCTGCTAAGAGCATCAACAACTATATAAGCTTTACTTAGATGGTAGAGAATGCTCATGTCATAATTCTTGAGCAACTCCAACCATCTCCTCTGTCGCAAGTTGAACTCTTTCTGACTAAAGACATGCTGCAAGCTCTTGTGGTCAGTGAACACATCCACATGCACTTTATACAAGTAGTGACGCCAGATTTAAGTTTAAACACCACCGCTGCCAACTCAAGATCATGGGTCAGATAGTTCATCTCATAAACCTTAAGTTGTCTGGAAGCATAGGCTATCACCTTCCCTCTCTACATTAGCACACAACCCAATTCAAATCTTGACACATCACAATATATCACAAAGTCTTCTATTCCATCAGGTAAGGTTAGAACTGGTGCAGTAGTCAATCTAGTCTTTAATGCTTGGAAACTCTTCTCACAGTCATCAAACCACTGAAATTTGACCTTCTTCTAAGTCTATTTGATCAATGGTGCGAATAGGGAAGAAAATTCATCAAAAAATCTATGGTAGTAGCCTACCAACCCCAAGAAACTTCTTATGTCAGCCAGAGGGGTCGGACTAGGCCAGTTCTTAACCATTTCAATCTTTTGGGTGTCTACTCGAATACCATGACTGGAAACAAAATGACCTAGGAAGGCCACTAACATGGGCCAAAATTCACATTTTAAGAGTTTCGCATATAACTCATAGTCCTCAAGAGTTTGGAGAACAATTCTAAGGTGATTGGCTTGACCCTACTCATCTCTCGAATACATCAAAATGTCATCGATAGACATGATCACAAATATATCAAGATATTGTCTAAATACTCTATTCATCAAGTCGATAAACGCTATAGGTGCATTCGTCAACCCAAAGTACATGACCAAGAACTCAAAATGGTCATATCTAGTCCTAAAGGTTGTCTTTGGAATATCATATTCCCTTACTTTCAACTGATGGTAGCCAAATCTGAGGTCTATCTTTGACAAACAAGAGGCATCCTGAAGTTGGTCAAATAGATCATCTATCCTGGGGAGAGGATATTTATTCTTTATCGTGACCTTATTCATCTGCCTATAGTCGATACATATTCTGAGAGACCTATCTTTCTTTTGTATTAATAGGATAGGGGCACCCCAAGGGGAAACACTTGACCTAATAAAGCCCTTCTCTAACAAATCCCTCAACTGTTCTTTCAACTCTTTCAACTCAGCGGGGGCCATCCTATAGGGTAGAATTGAGATAGGCTGGGTATCAGGAAAAACATCAATCCTAAAGTCAATCTACCTATCAGGAGGGACTCTAGGCAAATCCTCAGGAAACACTTTAGAAAATGGATTTACAATTGGGACTGACTCATTATTTGGAGACTCAATATCATCACACTTAACTCACATAAGGTGATAGATACAACCTTTGGAAATTAATGTTCTGGCCCTAAGGTAGGAGATATAATTTCCCTTAGGTGCAAAAAAATCACCTTCCCACTCTAGAATTAGTTCATTCAGGAATTGGAACTTAATGGTTTGGGCTCTATAATCAATAGAGGCATAATAGGTGTGAAGCCAATCTATGCCAAGGATAAAATCAAAATCGATTATCCCTAACTCAACCAAATCAAAAAGAGTATCCTTATGATGGATGGACACTAAACAAACTCTATAGATTCTATTAGTTCGAATAGACTCACCCACTAGAGTAGAAACATCAAAGGGTTCAAGAAGACTCTCAGGGGTGCTATCAAATTTACTGGCCACATAAGGAGTTATAATGGACAATGTGGCACTAGGATCCATCAAAAAATAATAATCAAGAGTAAAGACTTGAATCATACCCGTCACAACATCTGGAGAGTTCTCCCAATCTTGGCGACTACCCATGGAATACAAATGGTTTGCAACTCCGCTTGCGCCTGAGGTAGTACCTCTCTTATTTCCTCTAGTTGGTGGGGTTAGTGCAGAAGATTAAGCCTGTGGGGACACATTGGACACTCTCTCTGAAAGTGACCCACTTGGCCACACTTGAAGCATGTATCACTCCCCTCACGACATCTACCCAAGTGTAATCTGCCGCACTTAACACATGGTAGCTTACCCTATGAACCTTGAGCCACACTAGCCTCTGATTAAGATCCCTGGGCTCCATCGTTTAAGACCTCTGATATTTTTGTTTCTGGGCATAGGAGCACTAGCAGATGATAATTTGTTGCCATTTCCTCTCTTGCCAACCTCATGGCTGGATGTCTTAGCTCTTTTACTCCTCAACTCCTCTCTGTCATGCTATCTTTCTTCATCGGCTTATTACACATAAGTCATCAACCTCTGATGTCCATATCACTTACAAGCATAGCTCCCCTCCCATTTTTTTGGCCCTCTGTCCAGCCCATCAATATACATCCCCATTCTCCCTCTTATGTTAGCAACTATATTCGGAGCACAATAAGATAGCTAAGTGAATTTCAGCCATACTTTTGCACAGTCATAGAACCCTATTTCAGATTCAAGAACTCTCTTACCTTGTCCTCTTTTCATTCTCTTGGAAAGAAGTGCCTCAAGAAAGTTTCCTTGAACACGGACCAAGTCAGCAATGAGGCTTCCTCTCCTCTACCCTTCTTCCATTACTTGAACCATAGCCTCATCACACCCTTGAGCTGGTAGGTAGCCAGTTCAACTCTATCAGCATCAACCATATACATCACCTAGAACAACTTTTGAAGCTCCTCTACGTAGTTCTGAGGATCCTCAGTGGGTGCAAACCCTGTGAACTCAAGAGGATTCATCCTCAAGAATTCCCTGACTCTAGATATGTCCTATGCATCCTGTCTACCTGCTTCTCGCCCCACAACAGCTGCTGTTATATCCTGGGCTAATGTTTGGATAGCCTAGCGAAGCTCATCATTAGAAATCTCAGCTAGTGGGGGTTGTTCGATAGGGACAACTGGATCCACGGGCTTCTCATGTCCTTGAGGCTCAGGTTGGTTAACATTCTACCAAGTAGGTGGTCTTGTACCTTTGACGGCTATTCTAGGAGGCATGATCATAATTCTGTAATGTATCTATCGCACGAATCAGATCATGAAAGAAGTGTAACCATTCCTAATGTCCTATAGCCTCCTGCTTATGAAATGTGGTGCACAACACACACATAAACAAGGCTCTATTAGATACGACTTCATAGACTCCCTAGGACACTTGAACTCTGTGCTCTGATACTAAGTTTATCACGTCCGGGGAGGGTACCCTAGACATGGTCGGCACTCAAAGACTACTGCTAGTCCCCAAGCAAAATATTTAGCCTCATCACATACATTCATTCAATAAACTCTATAAAATCAGCGGAAGTCTAAAGATAGCAACGGGAAATCTAGTCTCAAGATAATATAAATAAAATGGCTAGTAGAAAGGAAACTAGCTCAACAAGTCGCAACATCAATACCTCAACTCTAGTCTAAGAAGCCTCTATCACTATCAATTGGTGCCAATGACAAACTCATGGCTACAACAAAATAAAATACGCTAACTCAAATCTAAATCTATAAAGCTAGATAAAAATAAAGCATGATCCTCCAAAGTAAATGAGGCTCACCAACACAACAAATGCTCAGATCCTCAACAATGTGCCTATTGGCAATCTCTAGTACCTGCCTCTGCATCATAAAATGATGCAGTCCAAAAGGGGAATCAGTACATGTAATATACAAGTATGTAAAATGGATGAACAAAACAGAAACAGGCAGAATAATAAAGAAACAACATCAACTTTTAATCAGAATGTCAAATGTCTATCTAAAGCAAGATAGATAAGTGACCCATCAACCAATCAAACCTCATCAACCAACTCAACTCAATGGAACTCAACTCAAATCGACTCAAAGTACTCAAGGTGGAAACTTTCTAGGAGTTTCTCTTATTCGACAACCGTCACTTATGAGCCAGTGATTGTCCGACAATCCTGCTGATATTGCCACATGCGATCCATACTTTCCATGTAAAGAACGTCTATAATCCATAAGGGATCTAACCTCTAAAGTCCTCTATTGCTTTCACGGTTTTTACCTCAAGAGGGGACCATCTGAAGTAATGGTTCAATACTCACCTATGCTTGGTGACATAGTAAATGAATGCGAGTGGGACTCACTCTTACCCATTTTTGTGCTCGATACTCCTCCCGAGACTCAATGCTCATAAGACTCTTCCTCGTCTCAGTCAATCATCTTAATTAGCCTCGTAGAGGAACTCATCATCTCAATTAGTCTCATAGAGACTCTCATCATCTTATTAACTCAAACTCTAAAGTCCTCAAGTACTTTCAAGGATTTTAACTCATCTCAATTAACTCAATTCTTATTTAATAACTCAAGGACTGAGATCGTCATTAAGAAGAAGTCATTTAAACAAGACTCAACAATTCACCTATGAATACACATTGGATCACCAAGCTCAACTAACTCAACCTCATATTCACAACAAGATTTTAGTCAACATACTCAAGTCAAGGCTCTAAGCTCCATCCCTAGGTTTATTCATGTATACTTTCACAAATTTACATATAGAGTTTATACAATATCTCATGAAAATATTTAACTCAAGAAAACAAGTTTATGATGATCATCAACATATGAAAATACATTTAATATTGATAAGTTTCAAGAAAATAATCTAGAAAGTATTTCAAGAAAATGTATGGGTACTCATGGACTCTCAACTCATCTATTACCATCAATGGGACACATGGGAGAACAATATTAACCTCAAGGAACTCTCCTCGAACTCCTCACTTCCTCACTCCTCTTCTCTTCTCTTTAGCCCTAGTCTTCTTCAAGAACTTAGAATGGCTTAGAAATGGGGCTTAAAATCCTTTTTATGCACAAAATGATCCATTTAGATTATGTTTTGAGTTGGGAGGGTTTGGGAAAGGACTGGAATACCCCTCACAAAATTTGAAAAAAAGTTAACCTAGGAACAAGGGGGTCCGCGATGCGAACTGGGTGTCCCGGAGTGTATTTTTGCTGAAAAGTTTTTGAACGAATTTTCTAATCCCATAGAATATTTTTGGACTAAAACTAAGTGCATGTCTGTAGCAAGTGCCCATCGTACACTTGTTGCGCACTTATTCTAAAATTCATTTTCGCATAAAAAGATTATCTTTTGATTCAGTTGCTCTAAAAATTAACCGAGACCACTTTCCTACAAAATTTTTCATGCTATTAGTAAATTCAGCCTCAGATTTGCCATCGAAGCATGGGAAGATGCGTTATGCCCATATCTCTTCTCTAGGGGTATTTGGTAATTTTATCGGGTGTTACAACCTCTAACACTAAATTTGGGCCTATCAAAGACGTTTTATCTAACTCAAACCACCCCACCGGGGACCTACACCTTCTCCCATGCAAAGCTTCAAATGGTGCCATTTTGATGCTAGCATGAAAACTATTATTGTAGGTAAACTCGAAAAGTGGTAGATGATCACCCCAATTTCCTTTGAATTCTAACACACCAGCCCTCCACATGTTCTCCAAGGTTTAAATTATCTCTTCGGCTTATCCATCAGATTGATAGGATGAAAAGTGGTACTTAACTTCACCTTAGTGCCAAGCCTTTTTTGAAATGATTCCTAAAAGTTAGAAGTAAATTGGGTACCACGATCTGATATATCATGCAATCTAACCAACTCTCGAATATATAACTTAGAATAGTCCTTAGCATTAAAAGTAGTCTTAATCGGTACGAAGTGAGCCGATTTTGTTATTTTTTCAACAATTATCCATAATGAGTCAAATTGCTTCCGGGTTCAGGGAAACCCAATCACAAAGTCCATGTTCACATTTTCTCATTTCCAAGTAGCAATTTCAATGTCTTGGGACAAATAACTGGGCCTTTGATGCTCAACCTTCACTTGCTGGCAATTAGAGCGTTCAAATACAAACCTAGTTATGTCCTTCTTAATACCATGCCACCAGTAAATTTTCCTCAAATCCTAAGACATCTTAATGGATCTCGAATGTATAGACCAAAGAGAGTTATGACCTTCACTCATGAGCACCTCCCTAAGACTATCAATAATCAGAACACACAATCGATCTTGATACCAAATTACACCATCTCTCCCTTGGGAGAAAACCTCTATCTTCTTTTCGACAACCAACCTCTTCAACATAACCTATGATGGGTCTAAGTCTTGCTTTTCCTTGAAATCAACAACCATAAAAGCTTCAGTCCCATTCTAAACATGAACGAAACCATCATTAGATTCACTCAACCCAATTCCCCAATCTTGTTAAACAATGCAAATCCTTCACCTACTCACTTTTGGCCTCATCTACAAGATCAACTACAATATCTTTCTTACCTGGATTAGATTACAGGCCCAAAGTAACTCTCCCTTTTCAGTAGGGAGGGATGGAGATAGAAAATCTTATGACACATTCCATGGCATGATATATATCATAAAAAAGTGAAATATTTCTAAAAACACCTTATAGCCTCCTACCCATAGGTGTGGTGCACTTCACACCCATGAATAAGACTCTACTTGGCGCATCATATTGGACTCCGAGGATCATTTATAAACCTAGTACTTTGATGCCATCTTTGCCATGACCCGAGCCTAAGGCCTAGGAGTGACATGGCAAATGGGAACCCGAGAGTCCCTAAATAAGTCTTACAACATCCATACACATAACATCAATTTGAAAGTGCATGATTAAAATATAAACATATAGTTTTAAACGATGGGTAAGTATGACTCATGCTATGGGGATGTCATAGGGGTAGGGATTTGCATGGACTCACATAGCACATAACACATAGCACATAGTACATAAGAACTGAGGAGCAGGGAAATATGAATCATGCTATGGGGATAGAAAGGACTTATGACTTTCCATATTTCCATATCTCATCATGAACATATCATCATATCATTAACATCAAGAGATAGCCATAATCATAGTCTCCATGAACAAATAGCATAACAAGCTCCATAGAGTTTACATAATGTCCAACAATGCTTCTAAGTCATGGAATTGGACGAGGGCGAAGACATGTCTCGGGTTCACCCTCAAAGTAATGACATAAGTGAATATAACATAATAGGTAGATAGAAGGTGGGTCTTGTCTTTTCAGTAAACGACTAACCATTAGCAAGCTCGAATTCTAACTTGACAGTCAAGAGGTTGATGAAGATAGTCTCGGAGCCCTATATAGTTAGATCATGTAGGCCAAAGAGTATACATTAGGACGTTAGAATGTACTAAGTATGGGATCATGTTATTCCTATGAACTCATTAAACTTGTTTATTAATGTTAGATGACATAGGCACCTATATAGAAAGAAGTATATACACAAGGAAGAGTAGTATATCAATATGCCATGAAGTCCATGATGTATAAAATGCTATTATACTTCAACATAGTTGGAATATAAACATAACAGATATCTCAAACACATGAAAGCTATTACATGAATTCGCTTGATGAAAGCCTCCTATCGGGTGAGGGTAGACTACTTGCCAAATGTAACCTACACCACACCTTACAATCCGGTTATTTTAGTGTGATACCAAAGGGGCATAAACATATACCTACACTGACATATAGTTATGTGACTTGGGTACTGGGCCCTTGGGGATAGCCCCCCTCCCATAAGTCTTCTCTATACTATGTCATCATCCCACGAAAATACATATACATATACATGCTTTCAAAGAGGCATAAGTCCTTCAAATCATTTCAATGCATATTTAGGCTCAAAAGCCAATCATTCTTCGTAATCATGTACACTTGGGCTAAAGAGCCAAATCATACTTTGATTCTTACTTTCATGAATAGGAATAACTCATTCACATATATCATATTGGTGTAAACACCCAAAGTTGCTCAAAGAGCCATATCATAGACATTTTGTGATCACTTGTCATATCATAACCACACTTTCAACAAAATCGTATTCATCAATGTAATTGGGTCTTAACTCATATCATAATCTTCATGAAAACTAATGCTCATGTATGCATGTGCCATGAATGATGAGAGAGTAGCATGGGCAATAGAGATTCATACTTATATCAACAATATAATATGAAATACAAGTAAATTCACAAAGAAATTCACATTTAAATCATACTTGAGATTACCCATGCCTAAATCAATAGTTAAAAGGGACATGCATATTGAAACCTTTATAATATTAATGCAATTCAACATATTAGGGCTTAATTCACTTTAAAAACATCAATTAAATATAGCACACATCTCAATTGAATAAAATAAATAATAATTTAAGAGACTTATATTCAATGTAAGCTTGAAATTCATAAATCAAAGAGTAAAATTTATTTGGGGTCTTCATGATTGAAAGGGACCCCGAATCAATCCCACATACCTTGCTTAGGAAGATGAATGTGAGAAGAATTTAGCTTGAAGTTGAAACCCCAATCAAATCCTAACTTGAATCCTTTGAGTGAACTAAGTGTAAAACTTGAATGAAACGTTAGAAATAGTATAGAAGTTTAGTATTGTAAAAGGGGGTATAAAGGTCCTTAAAAGCCTTGGGGATGGGCCCACATATCAAAAATACCTCAATAAAATGAGCCTTAGAATTATATCTAGAAATTACCATGAGTGGCTTCACAGGTCATGAAGCTTTCCATGGTTTATGAGAGCGCACTATCCCAGAACTGACAGGTTCTACAAAAATCGGTATAACTTCTTGCGCCGAACTCAAAATTGAATAAAATTGGATTCGTTGGAAAGCTAATTCAAAGAGATTCAATTGCATAGGTCATAGGCCACCTTATTCATTTTGATAAATAAGATATGACCATTTAAATTTGACTCTTTTATCAGTTCATGTGAAAAATTAGCCAATGGAATACTTTTGAACTTGGCTTGATGAAGGAGACTCATGATGACCCTAAACCATATAAAAAGGGTTGGATTGAAGGATTTAAAGTGAATTTAATTTAAGATTGAAGGTTCAATGGGAATCTTTTGATTTGAGCTTGAAAAGAGAATTCGAAAAGCATTTGAGCAAGTGAATGAGAAGCTAAGTGTTAGAATAAGAATGAATAGTAATGAAGCAGTATAAGCTGATCTAGGGGTTTAGGATAGGTGAAAAAGTCATAAAAGACCCTTGGAGTAAATCAAAGTTACGAGAAGACCATTAATGGATCGAGCTTGAATTATGTCCAGGCCTCCCATAAAACTGCCCCACGGGCCGTACAAGGCTCCACATACCGTACAAGTGTCCCTGGAGGGTCCCTGAATGTCGAGACAGTACATCCATACTTAGAAAAATCCACCAAGGTTATTGCCACGAAAGCCATATGGTCCATGCAAAGCTATATGGTCCACGGAAGCACCCGTACAAAGATCAAAGTTTCGAGATGATAATCCAATAATAAGCTAAAATTTTGCCCAACATATTCACGGAAGCACCACCATGGGGTCGTGGGAGCTTGTACAGACCATACAAGTGGTCGTGGTAGTCTCTTTGGCCAAAATAGAGGGACTACTTGCAATATTGAGACTATAGTGTAGAAAACGACATTCTGGCCAGGCCTTTCCCACAAGGCCCCTTTCACGAATCATCATAAGGACCACGGCTCGTGAAGGTGCCCATGGGGAGGTGCCTTGGCCAAAAATGCTTGGAATTAATATACTTCACATCTTTAAGGCTTTTCCAAAGTCAGAGTCCTTACACTCCTAAATCATCTTATTTGATAAACTTCTACTTCTTTCTTATTGGAATCAAGAAAATACCTTATGATTGCTAAGAAAAATCCTTATTTGTCATGGGTTCTAATTAGTGATTGAAAATTTATATATAGGCCATTTATAAATAAACAATTTATCAAATTAGTTAATTATTAAGCCTCTTGTAAGTTCATAATTAAGTTTAATTTTTCTATGTAATGTTTGTTATCAAACAAGGTACACATTTTGATCACGCGTTTGCGCATACAGGACCAAAACATATATATAGTGATAGAATTTCTATATATAGAAGCTTTATAAATAAATAATTTATCAAAATTACTTTGGTCGTGAATTATTTATCTTTTTATAAGTTCATAATTAAATTTATTTTTTTTATTTTGATCACACGCAAATTGCATACAACTAGACTAGTACATAAAAAAGGAACAAATTATTGAAACATAGGAATTGAAGCTAAAAATTTGAAAAAAAAAATCATGTATAAGGCTAATACTACGATAAATATGTTACTCCTAGACCTCACTAAGCCTAAACCCACCAAAAAGTGAGTCAAAGCTTAATTGTCTACTAACCTGTTAACCTAGTCAAAGCTTCACATCCTGTTATCTAAAGTCATGTTCTAGGTAACTTGAAGTTGCAACATATTCTATTTAACTATCTCTACAAAATACCTCATTGGTCTACATCTACTTTTTCTCATATCTAATATATTTAAGTTCTCACGTCTCCTTACTGTCATACATATATCTCTCGTATTTTATTTGCAGATTTATTGTTATTCTTTTATAGATGTGATTTTATAACCTAATTAGAATTCACATGAATTCTATATTTTAAAAAAAATCATTGAAAAAGAAAAATTACATTAAATTAAATAATAATTTGGGAAAATGGTAAATCACAATTTTGTCTACAGCAAAAATTTTAATGAAGAAAAAAAAGTTCTATCAACATTTCTAAGATTTTTATACTTTTAAAGTAATATAAATTAATTTTTCTTAATTTCTGTTTATGAATTTTAGAAGATACATGTTTAAAAAGAGTTTATTATTCTTCTTTTAGTAAAGCCGTAGATAAAAAATGATGACAAAAACAGATTGTCTGCTAAAATTGTTTTATACAAACAAATGCATTCAAACTTATTTATAATTGTAATTTAATATAAAAAAATTTTAGTTCCCACTAATTGTGTCACGAACAAATTATTTATTAACATTATAATACTAAGATTTGCACTGTTAATTGTTGATATTTAATTTTTATCCTCCACAATATACACACACATATACATATATATATGTGTATGTATATTTATATTGTATACATATTTTCACGTATTGTTTATATAAAAATTATATATATCATATCCGTATTTTCACATATTTTTATATATAATATTTTAATTTTTGAAATTATATATATATATATATACACACACACACACACTCATATATATATATATAGTATGTATATAAATATATTATATACATATTTTAACATATTTATATACATATATATAAAAACGTATTTAATTATTACTTTTTCATAATTTTTCAAGAAAATCATTTCAGAAAGATTTTATTTTTATTTTAATGATGAATTATTTCAGATTTAATTAGTAAATAGTTAAATTAATTATTTCACTTTGTTAATTTCAAGAATCTCTTTAATTGACTTATATTAATTCGTCTCATGGCCAAACTAATCAATTAATTCGATTCAGCTATGTTTTAAATCCTAAATTGGCTTCGTTAATTTCAAGGAGCCCAAGTATGCATGAAGATTGATTTGAAATGGTTTATGATCCCCTCTCTCTCTCTCTCTCTCTCTCTCTCTCTCTCTCTCTCTATATATATATATATATATATATATATATATATATATATATATATATATATATCCCATGGATGATGACTTAACACCATATGAAATTGAGGATTATATACTACCACCCACTATGTGGGGTTATAAAAGTGACTTTTACCCACTATGTGCGGTTATGAAAATGATTTCTACTTACCATGTAGGGTTATGAAGATGGATTTGGGCTACCCCACTATGTGTGAGGTTATGTTGGCTACTCTTGGATTCCCTATGGGAGGTTATGGGGATACTCTTGGACTCACTATGTGAGGTTATGTTGGTTATTTTTGGACTCACTATATGAGGTTATGTTTCGCCTTATGTTGGTTACAGTCATCTCTACATATATTCATGTGTTATGGCATTCATGCATCATAGTATCTTATGATATCTTGTTATAACTATCCTTTCTATATATTTCATTTCTATATACATGCCCTTGTTCATCTAACATGTCTAATGCAGGTTTATTATGACTTCACTTTGTTTCACACCTGCATACTTAGTACATTCAAAAGTAATAATGCATACTCTATGTCTGCATTATATCACAATATAGGAGCAGGTGATACCTTTGATCATCCTCATGGCTAGATATAGATATTTCCACGATTCTGATTGGGTGAGTCCTCCAGCTCCGAGGACAGAGCCTACTACTTTATCTCTCCTATTTTATCATGTACTAGTTCAGTGTACATTCTTTGGACGTATGTGTCGTGTCAATTTAACAATTATATATAATAGTACTTGCTAAATTAAATACAATATTCATGTAAATAAAATTAAATAAATATTATTAGTTTGATGCAATAGTTTAATCTATTGTGAATCGGCAAGGATGAGAAAATCAATTCAATTACTTCTAATATAGATATATTAATAGTTTTTGAATATATAACGTAATAATTTAGAGTTGAATAGTTGGATGTTAAATAATTCATAAATTAAAATTTAATATGTAAAAAGGACACCTAAATATGAAAGTAGTTGTTTTAATATTTCCAACATAATTAGACTGATTTTTTCTTTTTAAATTAAGTTTGTTATATTAAATATTTTTATAAAAAAAATATTTGACAATCAAAATTTTAATTAATTTTAAAGTCTTAAATATTAGAATAATAATAATATTTCTCCTTTGTTCTTTCATAGCCTAGATAAATAGTCCTAAATCAAAAGTGAATTCTAAATATAAAGAAATTTTAATCTAAAAGTGAACCTTGAAACTAAATAAATAAAAGATTAAAAAAATAAAAATAGTGAAAAGACAATTTTATCTAATGGAGATTATTTAATAAAGGGCAAAAAGTTCAAACATTTCTAAGGACCTTCACGCTTTTAATATAGTATACATTAGAGACAGTCTTTCTTTATTATTTTGGGTGAGCCAGGGTCTGTGCCCTCATCTTATATCATGGTCTAGAGACATGTTTTGAACATATGTATGTCCTTCAGTTTCATACTTGTATACTCTACGTTATGATCTATCCTTGGTATGTTGCACGTTATGTATATGCTTGTGCTTATGTATTTCTCTTGATTTATCTTGAATGCTTGTATAAATGCTAAAGGTTAGTTTGGGGTTCCTTCGGGCTCTCATTACCGTATTACGGCTAGGCCCTAGGTTTGGGTCATGACAGTTAATTTGGCAATTCTTTAGCCTCAATGAGGGCTTTTTTTGGGATCTATTCATGTTTTACTCTGGCAAGGTAATGTGTAGCACCCCTCAAGTGCTTCGGAATGCCCCATAAATGTATTTCTTGCATATCTCAAAATTCGTGCATGATTTTGAAAATCTAACTTCATATTCTTATTCAGTGGGCAAAATTCAGTGGGAAATGGGTAGCCCTTGAATTTTAGAAGACCCGTAGTGAAAAATAATTTTAGCAATGGGGGGTCGAGGCGGTGTGCCTACGCGCCATTTGTGCGACGCGCCTAGGGTGCAAAGTAGCACACTTTGAAGTTTGCATCTGGTCTGCGTCGCGCCTAGGGTGCAGACCCAGTGCAAACGTTTCCCCAGTTTTCTTGTTTCGTCCAAGGGCATTTAGGTAATAACCAAATGCCCATTTAAACATGAATACCTGTCACGACCCGACCACTCAGGTCATGACGATGCCTATTAGATCCCTCTTACAGGCAAGCCAACCTAATGTCCACGTCCCCTGTCCTGAATCAATGGCAATAAAGATACCAACAACATATGAGTACAACGACCACAACCTACCTAGGACCTGGAAGTCACCTGTACAAAGCTACTATAGACTCAAATTAAAATATACATAGCTACATATATAACCAGGACAACCATCTACATGTACAAATCAAACTACATATATAAGGCGAGTGTCTGAATACAAAAGACAGCCCACTAGGCAGAAGGAGATTGTAGAATGTCCAAATTTGCGAATGCTCAGCTATGTCTCCTGAATCATTAGCGTACTACTAACTCAGTGACTGCAGCTAGAACCTACACCTTTAGCATGGGAAGATGCAAAAATGTAAGACTGTGTAGGCTAACACTACAACAGCCCCCAACTAAAGCATAGTGTTATACGTGGTCCAAGTCCCTAATATCCATGTTTGCATGCCAACTAGGCCCCCCATAAGCCTAGAAGGCATACCCACACATAATATAGAACCAGTAGATAATCATAGAATCCCTCAGAACTATCACAAAATCCTATAGTACTATCACATAGCCTAGCTCTCTAAATCATCAGAAAAAGGGTCGGTTGTATGTAGGTGTAAGCCCCTAGTGTCTAAGCCTGAACACCCCCTGAGCCCCCATAAGCCCAGGAGGTACACCCACACACAATCAGGGTGTGAATAGGTGGAGGTGTACATGTGTCAGTAACAAATGGTATGAGATCACAACCAGTACAGGATATAGTACCACATGAGGCCTCGAACCTCTATAATATCAATGTGGCCTCGAACCCCTAACTATCACTCGAGGGCCTCGAATCCCTATAATATCAATGGGGCCTCGAACCCTCTAAATGTCACTTAAGGGGCCTCGAACCCCTATAATATCAATGGGGCCTCGACCCCCTAACTGTCACTCGGGGCCTCGAATCCCCCTTAATTGTCAATTAGGGCCTTGAACCCCTAATCGTTACTCGGGACCTAGAACGCCTAACCATCACTTGGAGCCTCGAACCCCTATAATATCAGTGAGGCCTCGAACCCCCACTTCTGTCCTGGCCTCCAGTGGGATAGATGGTCTGACAATATACATAACGGTGGGACATATCGCCCACGGGAGAAAGAATACCCCTACCACTATCAATAAGGCCTCAAACCAAAGAAAAATCAACTGGGCTTCGAACGCAAAAGTATTAATCCAGCCTCGAATCAAGGAATAGTCAACTAGGCCTTGAACCTAGGAATAATAATTGGGCCTCAAACCCAAAAGTAATCAACTGGGCCTCGAACCCAGGAATAGTAAATGGGCCTCTCAATTCACACCATGGGTATATGTAACAGTATAGGCTCTGAATAATGCAAGTCTAGGGCAGTAATGGCTTAAGTATAGGCTAAGGCATAACCGAAAACAGATCGCTAGAAGCATCATAAGTATCAAATCACACTAGACAATCCATTGATAAGTATAAGAATTATCCAGAGTAACAACAGGTAGCCTAGCTAATCAAACAACAAATATCCAGCTCAACAACAAACAATCTAGTTAACTCCCAAGATGCAGCACACACCTTACCAATAGAACCATAATCCAGCACCTAGGTAGCCAAGAGCAGAGTATGTCCACAGAACCACAACACAGTGCCTCAACATATCACCAAGAGTATAACAAGCAGCCAGGGATTAAGTAGGCATACATGTCAATCACGTGGTAGATATTTACTTTCAGCCTTTAACAAATTCATAGACAACCTCAAATGATACCGAAACAAGTTATGACAACAAATAATACTATTACTATATCTAAAACTGACCATAGTCTCAGTTAGTATGTATAGCCTCTATTTTAATACTTCCCAAATATATACATATTTACAATACAAGTTTCAGCTCAATCTAGGGGAAAGAGAAGTCTAGCCTACTTGGAAAGCAAATTCATGCACTCCGAATCAGTCCACATGAGCATTACCCTGTCTGGCTACCTCCAAATGCTGCCCAGCTATCAAAATATGAATTACAAAATAAACACGACTATTTTGGATGTAATCTCTTGAGAAACGAGGGAGAATAGGTCAATTGAGATTAAAATGAAGAAGCTGGGGGCCACATTTAAAATGCCAAACCAACCCCTGCAAAAAGACCCTTATGTTACCCCAAGTCCATATCCAAAAATTAAATTCAAAACAAGGCTCAAAACAATCAGAAATAGCCCCAAAACCACACGACATTTTTTTTATCAAGTTATAAATATTATACAATAGCTTACTCCCTAGTTTATATAAGAATACAGTCAAACTAAAAGAATCCGAGTATACCACAATGTAGGTCTCAAAAATTAGTATAGCTTAGACCCAAATTTTACTTTATTCCAGTGAGAAACGGCCAAGATATCATAACACGGAGCTTTTGAAAAGAAAATACAACATGACAGCACCTATAATTGCGTGTTCATACTAAACAGAGATCAATCAATTAATTTTGACATTACCACAGTGTGCGTCTCACATAAATACACAAAATAGCTCCTAATTTCACCAAATTTTGACTCAAAATGAATAAGAAATCACTTTTTGAAATTTCAAAATTGTAATATGTAACAGCAAAAAAAGGACCTATGTTTACATCAAAAGGCGTACCAAAATCAATTTTTGAAGCCCCAATCGGATAAAAAATGAGAGAGAAATTGCGTGTGAAAATTTTTTCGTTGAACTGGACGATTTTGGAAATATTTCCAGATATATACATGATTTTCCCTTTTTTAATAAATTGACTGCCACATGGCAGTTCCTCATGGGGCCATGTCATCCATCGCCTCTCACAAGCAATCACTCAAACTTCATTTCGATGCCCTGACCTCAACCGGAGTGGGAACAATGCAAACTATATATAAAATCTGATCGAAAATGACATTTCGAACTCAATGGTATAGTCAAAATTCCCATCGAAGCTTTTTATGCCAATATGGATCTCATTTTCCAATATCAAAATCTATCGAAGGGGCCAAAATACACCCCAAAGCCCCGTGTGTCAAATTAAAGGTCCTCCAGATCGAACTCGATGCTCCGGATCCAATGGTGCATCCAGAATTTCCATTTGGGGCATATTTATCAATGACGTTGACTACAATTAACTATTGCGCTATTTTGGTAACTAAATTTGCAAAACTCAATATAATTGCACCGAACATGCCTATAGCCTAATGTGGTTGTTCCAGGGCTAAAAGAACCGTTAGATTTCTACTTTGAGACTGTTTACCAGTACTTTATCTAAAAATTTATTTTACGATTACAATCTCTTATTTAACTCAAAAAGATGTATAATTGTCAAAAGATTCACCAACGACCAAACAATTAGTGTCAATAAGTCATAAATAGCCTGCAAACACTATGCAAATACTTAACTTGATAAAATATTCATGGAACCACAGAAATGACCTGGAGAGTCATTACAACATCTCCCACAAATAGAACTTTCATCTGCGAAAGTAAGAAAGATGACGTACCTGAAAACTTTCATCCGAACCACATCTGGATCCCAACCTCGCTGAAATGACCCCAAAAAATGCCCGAAAATTTGCCTCAGAATGCCCAAAATTTTAAGTTTCATATATCTCAAAATTCGTGCATGATATCAAAAATTTGACTTCATATTCTTGATCTAGAGGTCAAAATTAGGGGTTAAAGGGTCTAATCCTAATTTAAGAGCAAACGATTAGCAATTTCATTTTTTATAAATTTTTTTTATCCAGAATCAATCCGTGACAGTGTCGTGATACACAACAGTCGCGAATATATGTTAATTTGGCCTCTGTGATAGGTTCGTGTTGTAGATACGAACCTGTGTATTTTGTTGCCAGTGATTTCCATCTTGGTCCAAGGCTTTTGGGTCTTGGCCTAAGTGTTTCTAAACGTGTTTTTATTTATACTTAGCCATATTTCACCCTCATATAATCCTAAATATTCCTCAATACTCACTCAAACACTTAGCTATATTTTCACTCCCAAATTCAAGTCTCAAACCTTCATCCGCAACTAAGGTTTTCCTTCAACGTTCTTCTTCAAGCTTCAAGTCTCCATCTCCAATCTTCACCAAGTTTATTTCCAAGCTAAGGTATGTGGGTTTCTTTCATTAGTTCATTTCACCCATGATACCCAAGTCTCCTTTTCCTCAAATTGCATGATTTAAAGTTGATTTACAAATGGGTCTTGCTCATTATGAAATTCACCGCACACTACATTAAAGCTATGTAAAATTGTGACTGTTTTGTTAAGTTTTGAGCTATAAAACTTAGATATGATTGACTATATGGTGATGAAATGACCTTATGCATATGATATACTTTATATAAGATGTTGCATTAGACTATGCCCGATCTGGGGGGAAAAGAGCCCAGGTAACCAAGGTGGGGGTTTGTACTCATCAATCGAGGTGAGGATTAGTACTCATCAACCATGTGAGGGGTTTGTACTTCACCACTGTGGTGATAAGGTATGATTATCATCAACCATGTGAGGGGTTTGTACCACTCCGCCAGGGTGATGGGGTGAAACCATCACCAACTATCCAAGGGGTTTGTACCTTGAAAATTTAGTTTGGTCTCTTCTACAATATGAAATCCTATATGAGCATGACTTACTTAAGCATGTTTTACTTTTTCAATTATCATATATGCCATATTGTTATATTATGCTTATTGTATATTGTTACACATTTTGACTATAATGCTTAATTCTTGTTGC
The DNA here is from genome assembly GCA_000787875.1 of Solanum virginianum. Lineage (NCBI taxonomy): Eukaryota > Viridiplantae > Streptophyta > Magnoliopsida > Solanales > Solanaceae > Solanum > Solanum virginianum. The sequence goes on from DF358683.1 coordinate 51,678, forward strand.
ATTACATCCTACATACATAGTACATTCAAACGTACTAACATATACTCTTGCCTACATGATATCACCATGTAGGAACTAGTGCCCAAGTTGATCATCATCCTTCTCCACGTGGCTAGTTCGATACTACTTAAGCTAGTTGGTGAGTCCTCCACTTCGTGGACCTTAGTATATGTTGCTCTTATTATGTATTGAGACATTCTTTTTTATGTTCTATTTTGACTGTGAGGGTGAGCGTGGTTGCTTTGTCTTGGCCCCTGCTCTTATGTATACATTAGAGGTATTTTTGGACATGTTATGTATCTATACTAAGAGCCTTTTTTTTTGCTCCTGTATCTTCCCAAAGGAAAAAAGATCTCTGAGAGTTGTTTCCTAAATCCAAAAGCGAGTACTTATGTCTATGACATGAAAGTAATTTCCCTTAGCCCCGGTTTTCCCACTTTATTATCTCTTGATGCTTGTTTTATTGCTTTTGTGACCAAGGATGTGTAATGATGTTCTAAAAGGGTTGCTTAGGGTCTCTTCAGGTTCCCCTTGGACCGTGTCATGTCTAGGCCCTAGGCTTGGATCGTGACAAACTTGGTATCAGAGCACTAGGTTGATAGATCCTTGGTGTCCAACACACTGCGTCGATTAGAGTCCTATTTATGGTTATAAAGTGTGCCATGACTATGAATAAGAGGCTTTAAGACGTTTTAGGAAATGTTTCCCTTCTTCATGTTCTACATTGTACTATAGATTTGCAGTGAGTTTTCCCCCTAATAATTGTTCTTTATTATACTAGATCATGTCAAACACTCAAGGAAGAAGGGCCCAAACTCCCAAAGAGAAAGCTACCAATGGTGAGCTCTGGGATGTTCTCACTATGCTTGCCAAATTGGTGGCCAAACAAGTAAATCAAGGGGCCCAAGCCCCTCATACTACTACCTGGGGAGCTAGGGTAAAATATTTGATGAGGATGAATCCTCTAGTGTTATATGGGTCAAAGGTGGATGAAGATCCACAAGAGTTCATTGATGAGGTCCATAAGATCTTGAATATCATATGTGTTAGGCCAAATGAAAAGTTGGAATTGGCAGCGTACTAACTCAAAGGGGTAGCCTAAATATGATATGATCAATGGAAGGGTGAGAAAGGAATTAGTAATGTGGTGCTTTAGCAGAAATTCAAATTGGCTTTCCTTAATCGATTTTTCCCTCATGAACTTAGGGATTCTAAGATGGTAGAGTTCATGAACTTGAAACAAGGTGCTATGAGTGTAAGGGAGTACGCCCTCAAGTTTAATTAACTTTCAAATTATGCTCCTCATTTAGTGGCCGATCCTAGATCTAGGATGAATAAGTTCATCATGGGGGTCTCCAACTTGGTAAATGAAGAATGTCGGTCTGCCATGATAATTAGTGACATGGTCTTATCTCAGTTGATGACCTATCATGAGGAAATGGAAGAGGAGAAATTGAGGAAGAGAAGGGGGCATGAGGCCAAGAGGGCTCAATTTGAGGGTAAATTCCAAAAGGGTGCTAAATTTCTTCAAGGCCAAAGGTCTTCCTATTCTACTAATAGGGTGTTTTCCAATGACTTCCCTAGTCCTCAAGGTGTTGGTGGGGTGGCTCCTATTGATGTGTGCCCTAAATATGGAAGGATCCATGGAGGCCCATGTTTGAAAGGTTTTAATACATGCTTTGAATGTGGGGAACTTGATCACAAGAAGGTGGATTGTCCAAAAAATCATGGCTAAGGTTGGGGTGTGAATGCGGTCCCATTAGGTAGAGGTGGTGCCCCAAGGTACAACTAGTTTTATGCACTACATGGGAGGCAAAAGGTTGGTGAGGTTCCCGATGTTGTTACTGGTATGTTGAAAATCTTTGACTTTGATGTATATGCTTTGATTGATCTGGGTGCCACTCTTTCCTTTGTTACCCCTTTTATTGCTAAAAAGTTCCATGTTGACCCCAAGTTGTTGCATAAGTCATATGAAGTGTCCACTCCTATTGGTGCCTCTATTGTTGCTAGGAAAGTTTATAGGAATTATCTTATTTGTATTTTGCATAAGTTGTTGCCTTGTGATCTTATTGAATTAGACATGCTTGATTTTGATGTCATTCTTAGGATCGATTGGTTGTATGTCTACTATGCTTCTATTAATTGTAGAATTCGTAGGGTCAAGTTTCAATTCCCTAATGAACCCGTCCTTGAGTGGGAACGTCAAGATGTGGTGGTCAAGGGTAGATTCATTTCATGCATTAAAGCCCATAAGTTGATCTCTAAAGGGTGTCTTTATCATCTGGTAAGGGTTATAGATGTGCAGTCTAAAGCCCCTTCCATAAAGTCAGTTCTGATTGTAAATGAGTTTCTTGATATCTTCCCAAATGACCTTCCGATGTTCCTACTGAAAGGGAAATAAATTTTGGTATAGACCTCCTCCCCAATACACAATCTATCTCCATTCCCCCTTATCGTATGGTCCTGATGGAGTTAAAGGAGTTAAAGGAATAATTAAAAGATTTGTTGGACAAGGGATATATTAGACCTATCCAATCACCTTGGAGTGCTCCAGTGTTGTTTGTGAAATAGAAGGATGGGTCCCTTAGAATGTACATTGACTACCGGTAACTCAATAGGATCACCATCAAGAATAGGTAGCGTCTTCCACGGGTTAATGATTTGTTTGTGCAAGGGGCTAGCCTCTTCTCTAAGATTGATCTTCGGTCCGGGTATCATCAAGTAAGGGTGAGGGACAGAGGAGCATATGGGGCATTTGAGGGTTGTGTTACAAAGATTGAGGGAGGAGAAATTGTATGCCAAATATGACAAGTGTGAATTTTGGATAAAGGAGGTTGCATTATTAGGCCATGTGGTGTCGAGGGATGGTATAAAAGTGGATCCTAAGAAAATTGAGGTGATTAGAGAATGGCCTAGACCCTAAATTTTGGTTGAAGAAGGTTGCATTCTTGGGTCATGTGGTGTAAGGGATGGTATAAAAATGGATCCTAAAAAGCCGATCTGATTAGAAATTGGCCTAGATCATTGACCCCATCAAATACTAGGAGTTTGTTGGGCCTAGTAGGTTATTATAGAAGGTTTGTAAATAGGTTCTCCTCCATTGCTTCCCTTATGAAAAAATTGACTCAAAAGAAGGTTAAATTTGTGTGGACCGATGAGTGTGAGATGAGCTTTCAAACATTAAAAGACAAGCTTGTATCCGCTCCTATATTGTCACTACCAGATGGGCTTGAGGGATTTGTGGTGTATTGTAATGCTTCCCAGGTTGGTTTGGGTCGTGTGTTGATATAAAATGGTAAGGTCATAGCTTATGCTTCTAGACAACTCAAGGTACATGAAAGGAACTACCCACCTATGATCTAGAGTTAGCCTCCATTGTGTTTACATTAAAGATTTGGCATCACTACTTGTATAGGGTGCATGTGGATGTGTTCACTGATCATAAGAGCATCCAATATGTCTTCACTCAAAAGGATCTCAAACTTGAGGCAAAGGAGATAGTTAGAACTTCTTAAAGACTCTGATATGAGTGTGCACTATCATCCATGTAAGGCAAATGTCGTGGCGGATGCTTTGAGTTGGGTGTTTATGGGTAGCTTATCCCATTTTGATAGTGGTGATAAGGAAATGGCTAGGGAGGTGCATCAATTGGCTAGATTAGGGGTTAGGTTGGAAGAGGTTGGTGATGATGGTGTTGTGGTTATTGATGGGTCCAAGTCTTTATTAGTTTATGAGGTGATAGCAAATCAAGATTTTTGACTTCTCTTTGCTTGAATTGAAGGCCTTCATGAAAGACGGCGAAGTAGAGGTTCTCCCAAGGGGGAGATGGTGCCCTTAGGTACCAAGGTAGGTTGTGTGTGCCTTGTGTTGAGGGTTTGAGGGAGAAGATCCTTGATGAGGCCCACAATTCTTCTTATTCTATCTACCCTAATTCCACCAAAATGTATAGAGACTTGAGAGATGTGTATTGGTGGGGAGGCATGAAGACGGACATTGCTAAATTCATTTTTGGTTGCCATAGTTGTCAACAAGTCAAACCCGAACATCAAAGGTTGGGTGGCCTAACGCAAGACATAGAGAATTCTACGTAAAAGTGGGAGGTGATTAATATGGATTTTGTGGTTGGATTTCCCAAGACTAGGAAGGGTTTTGATTCTATATGGGTTGTGGTTGATAGGATGACGAAATCGGTCCACTTTCTACCGATTAAGACTGCATATGGGGCTGAAGAATATGCAAGGTTGTACATTCATGAGTTAGTGAGGTTGCATGGGGTTCTTTTGTCTATCATATCGGATCGTGGTTCAAAATTCACTTCACATTTTTGGAGGTCTTTTCAAAGGGGTCTTGGTACAAAAGTTTTCCTTAGTACGACCTTTCACCCCCAAATGGATGCCAAGCCAAAAGAACCATTCAAACCCTTGAAGATATTCTTAGAGAATGTGTATTGGAGCTGAGGGGTAGTTGGGATGACCATCTTCCTTTGATTGAGTTTGCCTACAACAATAGCTACCACTCTAGTATCGGTATGGCTCCTTTTGAGGTTCTTTATGGGAGACATTGTAGATCACCGATTGGTTGGTTTAAGGTTGGAGAGGCAGCTTTATTGGGACCAGATATAGTTGTGGAGGCTCTTGAGAAGGTTAGGATGATTAGGGAAAGGTTGAAAATAGCCCAAAGTCATCAAAAATCTTATGCCGATGTGAGGAGAAAAGACCTTGAATTCAAAGTGAGTGATTGGGGTTATTTGAAAGTTTCTCCAATGAAAGGTCATTTTGGTAAAAAAGGAAAGTTAATTCCAAGATATTTTGGTCATTATGAGCTCTTGAGGAGGGCTGGCAAGGTAGCTTATGAATTGAAGTTGCCTAGTGAAATGAATTTGGTTCATCTGGTATTCTATGTCTATGTTGAGAAAATGTGTTAGTAATCTAAATGCTATTGTGCCTCTTGATGTTATGGGTGTCCTTGAGGATAAGTTGACTTATGAGGAGACTTTGGTTCAGATTTTGGATAGGCAAGTGAAGAGATTGAGGAACAAGGAGGTGGCATCCGTTAAGGTCATTTGGAGGAACCAACAAATCAAAAGTACTACATGGGAGGCCGAAACGGACATGCAAAAGTGGTACCCTTATCTTTTCCACTCGACTCAAGCCTAAGGTACTAACAACAAATCGAAAGTGCTACTTTGGAGGCCGAAGCGGACATGTAAAAGTGGTATCCTTATCTTTTCCACTCCACTCAAGCCTAAGGTACTAATTGCGTTAAATGTAATGTTGCATTCTTATTGGGGGCTGATTTGTTTATGATCACTCTTGTCTTGTACATCTCTTTTATATTCGGGGATGAATTGTTCCCAAGGGGGAGATATTGAAATGACCCCAAAAATGTGCCTTGAAATGTCCGGAATTTTAAATTCCATATATCTCAAAATTTATCTGCGATATCGAAAATCTGACTTCATATTCTTGTTCGGAGGGTCAAAATTAGAGGGCAAAGGATCTAACCCTGATTTAAGAGCAAACGATTAGCAATTTCATTTTTCATAAATTTTCTTATCCAGAATCGATTCGGGACAGTGGCACAATGAGCAGCTGTCGCGGACATGTGTTAATTTGGCCTTCGCAACAGGTCCGTATCGTAGACCAAATGTGGATCTATGTATTTTTTTGCTAGTGATTTCTATCTCGGTCCAATGTTTTTATGTCTTGGGCCTAAGTGTTTCCAAACATGTTTTTATTTATACTTAGCCATATTTCACCCTCATATCATCCTAAATATTCCCAATACTCACTTAAATACTTAGCCATATTTTCACTCCCAAATTCAAGTCTCAAACCCTCATCTGGAATTAAGGTTTTCCTTCAAGGTTCTTCTTCAAGCTTCAAGTCTCCATCTCCAATCTTCACCAAGTTCATTTCCAAGCTAAGGTATGTGGGTTTCTTTCATGGGTTCATTTCACCCATGATACCCAAGACTCCTTTTACTCAAATTGCATGATTTAAAGTTGCTTTACAAATGGGTTTTGCTCATTATGAAATTCACTGCACATTATGTTAAAGCTATGTGAAATTGTGACTGTTTTGCTATGTTTTATGCTATCAATATTTGATCTATTGTAAGATTTGAGGATGGGTTTTGATGTATGTTGCTAGAGGGTGTTGCAAGGTGTTAATTGATAGTTTTAAAATGGATTTTCTTGCATGATTTCATCTCTATATTTCATGTGTTGCATTATACAGTGCCCAATTCGGAGGAATAAGAGTTCGGGTAACCAAGGTGGGGGTTTGTACTCATCAATTGAGGTGGGGGTTTGTACTCATCAGCCATTTAAGGGGTTTGCACTTCGTGACCATGGTGATAAGGTGTGATGATCATCAACCATGTAAGGGGTTTGTACCACACCTCTAGGGTGATAGGTGAAACCATCATCAGCCAACCAAAGAGCTTGTAACTTGAAAATCTAGCATGGTTTCTTATACACATATGATATCCTATATAAGCATGAGTTACTTAAGCATGTTTTACTTTTGCATTGATCATACATGTCATATTGTTATATTATTCCTATTGTCTCTTATTACATATTTTGACTATGATGCATAATTCTTGCGGTATCCTACATACATAGTACATTCAAATGTACTAGCACATACTCTTCCCTACATGATATCACCATGTAGGAACTGGTGCCCAAATTGATCATCCTCCTCCTCCATGTGGCTAGTTCGATGCTACTCAATCTAGTTGGTGAATCCTTCACTTCGGGAACCTTAGTCTATGTTGCTCTTATTTTGTATTGAGACATTCTTCTTTATGTTCCATTTTGACTATAAGGGTGAGCCCGGTTGCTTTGTCTTGGGCCCCGCTCTTATCTATGTATTAGAGGTGTTTGTTGGACATGATATATATCTATGCCAAGAGCCTTAACTCTATTGTTCTTGATGTCTATGACATGAAAGTGCTTTCCCTTAGCCATGGTTGTCCCTCTTTATTATCTCTTGATACTTATTTTAGTGCTTCCACGACCAAGGATGTGTAATGATGTTCTAAGAGGCTTGCTTGGGTTCCCTTCGGGTCCCTTTGTACCGTTTCACGTCTAGGCCCTAGGCTTGGGTCGTGACACCCGCACTTAAAGTAGATAGTATATCTAATATTCATAAGCATGCTCAACATTAAACAATAGTTCTAGCCACCCTAGCTAACCAGAAATATAATAACTCGTCAGTATGCAAATGGGAATTAGTATAACAATCTATAAGGGATCCTAAGAAGATCAACCCCTCATCACTTCAACTCAATCCACTAACAGGACAACAACATGCTAATTATAAGTGCCTTTGGCATACTAACCGATACCCAACCAATCAAGATTATCCCCATCTGTAGCCCTATTCCACATATACAAACCTTACCTTGTTTCCTATTTCCTTATGCAAGCAACCCTTACAACTTAACCCCAAATGGCATTCTAGTTCTATAGGCTCAAACTAGCTAACTAGAGTACGACATCGGCAACCGCACACTAGAAACAAATCAATCCAACCCCCTAAGGCAGCATTAAAACCAAGGCCACCCGACAATATCATTGGACTTGCATATCACAATCCTGAGAAATCACTATATCAAATCCCCTACTAATAAAAGGGACCTTTCACTACCTCGATACCTGATCCAAGATAAAAGAAGCTCGAAACTCGTAGTCAACTAGGAGGAGATAAGTTAAGCAATGCAGCTAATAATGTAAGAACATAACTCAAGTACAAGGAAACCCGACCAAAGTGATCAATATCCCTACTGGAAAGCACAACTAGGAATCCAGACAACATAATCCCAGACATTTAACAATTACAAGAAGTCTCCAGGAATGAGTGGTGGGGTAGCTCAACTGATAATGTAACTATATCCCATCCAACAATAGACAACACAACTAAGCCCCCAGGCATAGCATTTGTCACACAGTCAAGTCACCAAGGAATCAGGAGAATCGCATATCAATAGAATCATCACAACAGGATCATAACCATAGAGACACAAGGTATAACTAGGGGTATAACTGATAGCCATACCCTTAAATAGTCTTTAACTCTCGTATCAGATACCCACTCTAGTAGTCAAGTAGTGAAAGAATCATATATATAAATCATGGGTTTTGACTAACATTTAGCCCCTACCAGGGTACAGACATAGCATAAGTGATAGTTACTCAGTCCACCAGGTATAGTATACTCATCCGCATCAGGAAGCCTGACTGATGAAGACTGTGTAGGCTAATACTATAACTGTCCCCAACTGAAGCATAGTGTTGTACATGGTGTAAGGCCCTAATATTTACATCTGTACACTAACTGGGCCACCCATAAGCCTTTCATGACCCAGGCCTAAGTCCTGGACATGACACGGCGCATGGGGAACCTGAAGGGACCTCAAGCAAGCCTCTTAACATATCATTACACATCCTTGGTCAAGGAAGCAATAAAATATAGTAAGAGATTGTAAATAGGGATAAATGGGGCTAAGAGACAACTTTCATATCATAAATATCAAGAGTCAAGAGAGAGTTAAAGCTCATGGCATTATACATAACATGTCCAACAACACCTCTAATCATAAAACTTAACAGAGTCCAAGACAACCAATCGGGCTCATCCTCATAGTCAAAATATACAATAAAGAAAGAGAGTTGTAATACATAACATAAGAACCTAAACATTATCCTTGGAATTGAGGACTCACCAACTAGCTTTAGAGAGATCGTACTAGCCACGTGGAGGAGGATAATCAAGTGGGGCTCCAATTTCTACATGGTAACATCATATAGGCATACAGTATGCGTTAGTATATTTGAATGTACTAAGTATGTAGGATGCAATGCAACAAGAGATAGACAACATAATCAAAATGCATAATAATAAGCAATAGATAACATAATAACAAATATGACATGTATGATCAATGCTTAAGTAAAACATGCTTACATAGAACATAATACATGTATAAGAAGAGACCATCAATATAGAACCCATAAATTACCAAGGTAAAAACCCCTTTGCTTGGTTGGTGGAACATCGCACCCTACCACCCATGGTGATTGAGGAACTAACCCCTCAACCTAGTTACCAAGGTATGAACCCCTTGATTGGTGGGTAGATAGTCAAACCATACCACCCCTAGTGATTGAGGTACTAACCCCTCAACCTGATTATCAAGGCACAACCCCTTGATTAGTATCAAGGTACAAACCCCTCGATATGGTTACTCGAGATCTTAACCCCCATGAGTAAGGCATGGTCACTTTCAAACACTATATAGGAGAATATCATATACATACATTCATTTCATCAACATAAAGTCATTCAACTCATAAGACATGCATTGGACCTTTAATTCCTTAAACTATATTAGCCAGACATTTTATCAAACACTTGGCGGGGGTGTAGTGCTAGTGTAAAACCATGCAATTCAAAATTGAATCATGCTAGAAAATTTAGTGTAAAACCATCACTAGATACTTTGTAACACCCTCAAGCAATATATATCAAAACCCTTCATCAAATCTCACAATAGATCTTAGATTAATAGCACAAAACATAGTAAAACAATCACAATTTCGTGAAACCCCAACTTAATGTGTAGTAAAATTCATAATAAGTAAGACCCATGAGTAAAACAACATTAAAATCATGCAATTTAAGGTAAACAAAAGCTTGGGTATCATGTGTGAAAGGAACCCATGAAAGAAACCCACATACCTTGACTTTGGAGAATTATTTGATAAAGATTGGAGATGGAGATTTGAAGCTAGAATGAGAACCTTAAGATCCGGATGAGTTTTGGGACTTGAAATTTGGAGTGAAATACGACTCTAAGTGTTTGAGTGAGTATTGGGAAATGTCTTGAATGATATAAGGGTGAAATAAGGCTAAATATGGGTATTTTTATGCATGGGCATACTCACGCCCAAAATCCAAAAGTCTTGGACAGAGATAGAAAAATAGTGCAGTAGCGCGCCCTTGACACTTCCGCCAGGGGCACGGATGCACATTGGAAATTGCATTTTTGTGATTTACAAATTTTCTACGGTTGCTCTTAAATCGGGGTTAGACTCATTCCCCACTCAATTTGACCCCCTGAACAAGAATATGAAGTTGGACTTTTGATATCACGAACGGAATTTGAGATATATGAAAATTACTATTTTGAGCACTTTTTGGGGTCGTTTCAATATCTCCCCCTTGGGAACATTCATCCCTGAATGTCAAAGAAATGTATATGAGAAGAGTAATCATACCTTCAACATAAGTGTAAAATCACCATGAACATTGTCAATATAAACGTGAATGCATGCAAATGACTTAGGGGCTAGAACATGAGACATGAAATCACATAAAAAACTTAGAATTAGTACCTTAGGCTTGAGTAGGATGAAAGAGATAAAGATATCACTTTTGCATGTCCACTTCGGCCTCGCAAGTAGCACTTTTGATTTGTTGATTCCTCCAAAGGACCTTAATGGAAGCAACTTCCTTGTTCCTCAACCTCTACACTTGTCTATCCAAGATATCTATTGGAACCTCTTCATATGTCAAGTTGTCCTAAACCACACCCACAATATCAAGAGGCACAATAGCATTAGGGTCACCCACACACTTCCTTAACATAGACACATGGAAGACCGAATGAACTAATTCCATTTCCCTAGGCAACTCCAACTCATAGGCCACCTTACTAATCCTCCTTCTCACCCTATAAGGACGCACAAATCTTGGACTTAGTTTACCTTTCTTACAAAAATGAACCACACCATTCATGGGTGACACCTTCAAATAGACCCAATCACCAACCTTAATTTCAAGCTCCCTCCTTCTCATATCGGCATAAGACTTTTGGTGACTTTGGGCTATTTTCAACCTTTCTCTAATCATCGTTACCTTCTCCATAGCATCCATAACCAGATTCGGACCCAACAAAGCCATTACTCCAACTTCAAACCACCCAACCTGTGATCCACAACGCCTACCGTAGAGGGCCTCAAAAGGAACCATACCAATGCTAGAATGATAATTATTGTTATAATCAAATTCAATCAATGGAAGATGATTATTCCAACTACCCTTGAACTCCAAAATACAAGCACTAAGCATATATTCAAGAGTTTGGATAGTTCTTTTGGTTTGGCCATCCGTTTGAGGGTGAAAGACCGTACTAAGTTTTACCTTGGTTCCAAGACCTCTTTGGAAGGACATCCAAAAGTGTGAAGTGAATTGAGCACCATGATCTGATATAATAGACAAGGGTCACCACATGCAATCTCACTAACTCATGAATGTACAATTTAGCCTAGTCTTCGGCCCCATAAGTAGTCTTGACTGGTAGGAAATGAGTCGACTTTGTCATCCTATCAACCACAACCCAAATAGAATGAAATCCCATTGTAGTCTTGGGAAACCCAACCACAAAATCCATATTAATATCCTCCCACTTCTAACTAGGAATCTCTATGTCTTGGGTTAGGCCACGTGGCCTTTGATGTTCGGCTTTGACTTGTTGGTAACTATGACAACCGAAAACAAATTTGACAATGTCTTTCTTCATACCTCCCCACTAATACACATCCCTCAAATCTCTATACATCTTGGTAGAACTGGGGTGAATAGAATAGGAAGAACTATGAGCCTCATCAAGAATATTTTCCCTCAGGTCATCCACACAACACACACATAACCTACCTTGGTATATCAGGACACCATCTCCCCCTTTAGAGAAAACCTCCAACTTACCCCCTTTCACCAAGGTCTTCAATTCTAATAAGGAGGAATCAAGATCTTGCTTTTCTTTTACCTTACCAACCAAGGAAGACTTTAAACCATCAATAACCACAATGCCACCATTATCAACCTCTTCCAACCTAACCCTCAATCTAGCCAACCAATGGACCTCCTTATATACCTCTATGCCTCCACCATCAAAATAAGCTAGGCTACCCATAGACACCCTACTCAAAGCATCCGCCACAATATTCGCCTTACCAAGATGATAATACACACTCATATCACAATCCTTAAAAAGTTCTAACCACCTCTTTTGCCTCAAGTTGAGATCTTTTTGAGTGAACACATATTGGAGACTTTTACGATCGATAAACACATAAACATACACTCCATACAAATAATGACGTCAAATTTTCAAAGCAAATACCACGGCGGCCAATTCAAGATCATGAGTAGGATAATTCTTTTCATGCACTTTTAGTTGCCAAGAAGCATAGGCTATCACCTTCCTATTTTGCATCAACACACAACTCAAACCAACTCTAGAAGCATCATAATACACAAAAAATCCTTCTATCTCTTCTGATAGTGACAATATAGGAGCAGACACAAGCTTATTTTTCAATATTTAGAAACTCTTTTCACACACATCGGTCCAAAAAATTTAGCTTTCTTTTGCACATCGGTCCAAAAAATTTGGCTTTCTTTTGAGTCAACTTGGTTATAGGAGAAGAAATAGAAGAGAACCCATTGATAAACCTCCGTTAGTAACCCGTAAGCCCAAGAAGCTCCTAATATCTGATGCAGTCAATGGTCTAGGCCAATTTCTAATCACATCTATATTTTTAGGATACACATTAATACCATGCCTCGACACCACATGACCTAGGAAGACAACCTCTTTTAACCAAAATTCATATTTTTCATACTTGGCATACATCTTTTCTTCCCTCAATCTTTATAACACTACCCTCAAATGACCCATATGCTCCTCCTTACCATGTGAATAGATCAAAATATTATCAATGAAGACCACAACAAATGGATCAAAGTAGGGTTTGAAGACTCTATTCATAAGATACATGAAGATGGTTGGTGCATTGGTCAACCTAAAAGACATCATAACAAACTTATAATGCCCATACCTAGTCCAGAAGGTCGTCTTGGGAATGTCACACTCCCTCACCTTCACTTGATGATACTTGGGTCGAAGATCAATCTTAGAGAAGTGGCTAGCCCATTGCAATTGGTCAAATAAATCATTAATTCTTGGAAGAGGATACTTATTTTTTATGGTGCCCCTATTGAGTTGTCGATAGTCAATACACATTCTAAGGGAGATATCCTTCTTCTTCACAAATAACACCGGAGCACCCCAAGGTGATTGGCTAGGCCTAATAAAACCCATCTCCAACAAATCCCTCAATTGTTCCTTCAACTCCTTTAACTCTGCCACAGCCATACGATAAGGGGGAATAGAAATGGTTTGAGTATCGGGAAGGAGATCATAGCAAAATCTATCTCCCATTCGGGAGGGACAACCGTCTCGCCCCATTGTCATCCCTTGTAAGACCCATGAGTAAATCAACTTTAAATCATGTAATTTTAAGTAAAAGAAAGCTTGGGCATCATGTGTCACGCCCCAAATCCCATTAAGGCGAACTGGCACCCATAGCAGATAAGGCTCGGGAGAACCAACCTGTGGAATCTCTATGTCTTGGGTTAGGCCACGTGGCCTTTGATGTTCGGCTTTGACTTGTTGGTAACTATGACAACCGAAAACAAATTTGACAATGTCTTTCTTCATACCTCCCCACTAAGTTTCTACACTCAAAATGCCTTTAAGAAGGTAAACATTAATAACAAGCCAAAAGGAAACGCATATGTCTAGGCCATTGGGGCCACATTGTCTAAAGTATGAGACATGACCATATTTTAATTTACATAGTCTACGAAGCCTCTAAATAAGGACAAGTATCTGATAACAGTCAAGACAGGCCCTGCCTTAACTAACTGTACAACGCAAAATAATATAAGCTCTAGACATACAAAGCCCCGAAGCAACCTGGAACTTGGTAACCAAAGCTAGATATCCTGTACTTCTACTGGGGACTATACCTGCAACATGAAATGCAGGTCCCCCGTAAGGGATGTCAGTATGAGATGATGTACCGAATATATAAGGTAGGAAGTACTATATATGAAATAACAACTCAAATGAAACTATGCACTAATGTATGATAAGAGATCACACTTTAGTTATATTGTGGGATCATGTACTTTATATTCTTTATATCACTTTACCTTTACTGTTAAATCTGTGCACAGCATGTACTGTAAAAGACCAACTGATCAGTGGTAAACTATATTGGGTTCATCCCTGGCTAGGATCTTCCTTAGCCCCTCAGTTTTCCCCTCGTGATAGGAACGTCCCTGGCTAGGTGATTCTTCCACCCCTCGGGATGCCACCTATCTATAAGCAATATACATTACCTTTGAATTACCTTTGAGATGGTTCTTATGGTGGTCCCAATATTGGAGCTGTAGAACTGTGTAGGCAGCATGTGACATGTATATAACCATACAAGATAATATGACAATGAAAAGAGTATGTTATGCAAATAGTGAAACGCGTATGAGATGAAATAACTTATAAATTTTATTTGGCAAGAAGAACTCATGTACTTGGTATCCACGTATGTATGTAGATTTGAAAGTTACTATGTATGGAAGCATATGAAATGTGAAAGAGTAAATACATAGTTAATAGTCATGTCGGAGTTGGTAAGTGCCTTTATGTGCCAAGGAAGACTTTAGATTTTATGCCAAGTAAAACAAAAGTAAATAGCCTTACATACCTCGCCGTATGACCTCGCTATTACCTTGAGATAACCTTTCCTTCCTCCAATTATTTATCTATAACATAGTAGGTGATAAAACTAGCATTAGCAGCCAACAAATACATCTAGGCAGCCCAATCTCATAAAACAACAACACACGGGCAGCACGCGTGTAGTGCTAGCATTAGCTTTCAATAGACACATCTTGGAAGCCTATTCTTATAAAAAGAAACACACGGGCAGCAAATGGATAACTATAAACCCGAGCGTATTCTTTCAACCTTTTCACCTGTAATCATATTTTTTAATACACATTCTCATATACACATCATGTACAGCCTATTTTAGAGCCATAACAACCTTATAACAACCCACAAAATAGAATACACAACAATTTTACACAACATACAAATGGACGGCATAACGTTACCTCCCTTCGCTACATTTCGACGTCGCAATACCAAACCTATAACAACTAATTTCACACAACATACAAATGGGCGGCATAACGTTACCTCCCTGGTAACTACTATTGTAGACAAAGCTAATGCCAAACCTATCCGAACTTCAAACAAACTATTTTCAACACATTTATACATAATAACAGACTCCAAACAGTCTCAGGAAAGAACCAAATCAGTCATGAAAGACGTGAGGCAATAGCCTTATATACATCAGCCCACAAGTTCCAATCAAGAACACAATTGCAACATCATATAAGAACTCATTTTTGCGGACTGTACAAGCAGTGAAGTGGCCTGGTTATATCACTACCAAACCAACATTTGTTAAATACATAAGTATTACTTCATAATACAACCAACCAAGAAGAGAAAAGCCTCTTTATTAGCCAAAAAAGGCATCACAACGTTTCCAACATATGCTGTCCAACAATTTCAGCATCAATATAACCAACATAATCTCTTGCTTTTCATAAGAAAACCATATGAGAAAAAGGCATCACAACGTTTCTAACATATGTTGTCCAACAATTTCAGCATCAATATAACCAACATAATCTCTTGTTTTTCATAAGAAAACCATACTAAATACATAACTAAACATACTTACATTTACCCTCAATGTGTAGGGCTTCCCTAAGAACCCTTAAGGTCTCTTGTAGCTGCTTGAAAAACCAAGAAAAAGTTGAGAGGAAATTTGGAGACCAATCTGATTTTTATTGTATTCAAGTTAGAATGACTTATGAGAGCTGCTTTAATCCATTTTTAAAGGGGAAACTTGGCCGACTTACTAAGGCATTATCAGCCTTACATACTAAGCTGGTGATGCAGCTACTTAATCCATTTCACCTAGGCCTTATTGGGCTACAAACAGATGGGCCTTTGCTGCACAATTTGTTTTCCTTTCTCTTGGTTAGTTTTGGCCCAATTCACCAAGTGAGTTGTGATGTACTTGGGCCATTTTATATATTATTCTTGGGATGAAAATATAGTCCATTTATGATGCTAAATCATAGTCTAAAGTTACACCCTTAACACAGATTTCATCCATAATCGGAATTGGACAAATTCGACGTCGGGCCTTGTCTCTGTTTAACTGGCAAGCTTAAGCTAAGCAAGTAGGTGACTCACCTGCTAGCTTCCTAAGTCCTACAAGCACCTCAATTCTGTCACCTTATTTAAGGTTGTAATCTCCTGAATTTGACAAAAAAAATATATACACTCGACCCTCTTAAGCGTTAGATACACATATCGCCCTTTAACGCGAGACTCAAGCACTTTTAAAAATTGGCATTAATTTGAAAGTCCATATCATGTTTCATGTGCATAGTACTCATACATGTAATGTGTGGGGTGTAAGATCATGGGTGAAAGAAACCCATGAAAGAAACCCTTATACCTTGACTTTGGAGAATAATTTGATGAAGATTGGAGATGGAGACTTGAATCTTAAATGAGAACCTTAAGATCCGAATGATTTTGGGACTTGAAATTTGAAGTGAAATATGAGTCTAAGTGTTTGAGTGAGCATTGGGGAATATCTTGAATGATATGAGGGTGAAATAAGGCTAAGTATACGTATTTTCATCCATGGGAAAATTTAGGCCCAAGACCCAAAAGTGTTGGACCGAGATAGAAAAACAGTACACAAAAATACACAGTAGCGTGCCCTTAGCACGTCGGGCTAGGGGCGCAGATGCACACTAGAAATTGCATTTTAGCAATTTTCAAATTTTGCTATGATTGCTCTTAAAGCAGGGTTAGACCCATTTCCCAATCAATTTGACCCCTTGAACAAGAATATGAAGTTAGATTTTTTATATCACACATGATTTTTGAAAAATATAGAATTTACGATTTCAGGCACTTCTGAGGCATATTTTCGGGCACTTTTTGGGGTTGTTTCAAAGCCTAGAAGGCATACCCACGCATAATATATAACCAACATATCATCATAGAATCCCTAAGAACTATCACATAATGTTATAGAACTATCATAGAGCCTAGCTCTCCAAATCATCAGAACAAGGGTCAGTTTTACATGGGTGTTAGGTCGTATTGTCTAAGCTTGAACACCCCCGAGCCCCCAGAAGCCCAGGAGTTACACCCACGCACAATCAAGGTATGAATAGGTAGGGGAAACTGGTGTTAGTAACAGATGGTATGAGATCACAACAAGTATAGGATATAGTACCACATGGGGCATCAAACCCCCTAATTGTCACTTGGGGGCCTCGAACCCCTATAATATCAATAGAGCCTCGAACCCCCTAACTGTCACTCAGGGTCTTGAACCCCCCTAATTGTAACCTGGGGCCTCCAACCCCTAACCGTTACTCAGGTTTTCAAACCCCAAACTATCACCTGGGGCCTCGAACCCCTAACCATCACTCGGGGCCTCCAACCCCTATAATATCAAAGGTGCCTCAAACCCCCTTTCTGACCTAGCCTCAGGTGGGGGTAGTTAGCTAGGGCTATATCGTCTGACAATGTATATAACTATGGGACGTATCCCCCGTGAGGGAATGAATTCCCCTAATACAATCAATAGGGCCTCAAACCTAAGGAAAATCAACTGGGCCTCAAACCCAAGAGTATCAATCGAGCCTCAAATCAAGGAATAGTCAACTGGGCCTCGAGATCAGGAATAACAATTGGCCCTCAAACCCAAAAGTAATTCATTGGGCCTCGAACACAGGAATAGTAAATTGGGCCTCTCAAGTCATACCTTGTGTATATGTAACAGTATAGGCTCTGAATAAGATAAGTCTATGACAGTAATGGCTTAAGCGTAGGCTAAGGCCCAACCGAAAATAGATAACTAGAAGCATCATAAGTACCAATATCACACTAGACAGACCATTGGTAAGTATAACAATTATCCATAGTAACAATAGGTAGCCCAGCTAATCAAATAACAAATATCCACTGCAACAACAGACAATCTAGTTAACTCCCAGGATGCAGCACACGCCTCACCAATAAAACCATAATCTAGCACCTAGGTAGCCAGGAGCGCAGTATGTCCACAGAAGCAAAACACAGTGCCTCAATATATCATCAAGAGTATAATAAGAAACCAGGGACTAAGTAGGCATACATGTCAATCACGTGGTATATATTTACCTTCAGCCTTTAACAAATTCATACACAACCTCAAATGATACCAAAACTAGTTATTATAACAGATAATACTACTACTACATTTAAAACTGACCATAGTTTCAGTTAGTATGTATAGTATCTAGTTTAATGCTTCCCAAATATATATAGGTATACAATACAATTTTTAACTCAATCTAGGTGAAAGAGAAGCCTAGCCTACCTGGAAGGTAAATTCATGCACTCTGAATCAGTCCACATGGGTTTTACCCTATCTGGCTGACTCCAAATGTTATTCAGCTGTCAAAATATGAATTTCAACATAAATATGGCTATTTTAGTTGTAATCTCTCTAGAAACGGGGGAGAATAGGTCAATTGCGATTAAAACTGAGAAAGTGGGGCCTATGTAGGGATCAAGTATGTAAATAAGCTACTCATGCCATGTTATCAAGTCTTTACAAGTTATTCATGTTACATTTAAATCTATGATTATTTCAAGTATTTCATGGGATTAGACTTAGCACCGATTGAGGCTTAAGGTGGGGGCTCGACTCAAAGGGTCCTTATATAAAGTCTTATTCTCTAAACTATGTGCCACCATAGGATTATGTTATTTCCATAAAAAGGCTTAGTAGTGGATCTATCTAGGTCAAATTATCCATAATGTGGGGTCAAGTATGGTTTATCTTGGCAAGTAGACCACACTTCTCCGGTGGGGTGTCATGCATCAGGATTCCAAGTAGTAGCTCGCTTGGTCTTATATGTCGGTTAAGGTCTTCTCCCACATATGTATGCTATATTATGCAAGTTGAATATTTACATATATATTTTATTACAAGCATTAATCATACACGTCATATTGAGATTATATCCATTGTCTATGATTATGCATTTCGATTACTATGGCTTATGTTTTTGTTGCATTTCAGCCCACATACTTAGTATATTTCAAGTACTAGCGCATACTCTATGCCTATATGATATCACCATGTAGGACCGGAGCTCCTATTGATCCTGCTCCTTCACATGGCTAGCTCAGCCCATTTGAAGAAAGCTTTTAGTGAGTCCTCAACTTTGAGGACATAATCTATTTACCTGTCATGCTATGTTGAGACTTGTACTACTTATGGAATACTTATTACTTGAGAGTTAGCCCAGGGAGTGTCTTGGCCCCCGCTCTATTCTATATAGAGGTGTTGTTGGATAATATAGCATTCTATGTATATGACCTTGACTCCTCTTATGCTATTATAGTTATGAAGACTTCCCTTAGTCCTTCTACTCTTCTTATTAATGTCACTTGTCATGGTTTACTTTGCTTCCGCGACCAAGGATGTGTGAATGATATGCTAAGAGACTTATTTAGGGGAATGATATGCTAAGAGACTTGTTTGGGGTTTCTTAGGCTTCCCCATTTGTCGTGTCACATCTAGGCCTTAGGCTAGGGTTGTGACAAGCTTGGCATCAAAAAATTTTAATTATCCTCAGAAATCTAACATACCGCATTGATTACAGTGTTATTCATGGTTGTGAAGCACGCCACAACTATGAATAGAAGGTTATGAGGCATTTTAAGAAATATTTCACTTCTTCATGATCTATGTCATGCTTTAGATGTAAAGATAAGGCTTCCTCCCCTAACAAATACTATTTTGCTCTTTTAGATCATTCCACTACCAAGAGGGAGACCAAGGAGGGCCCGTACACATGAGGAGCAACTGGCTCATCCTTTTCCTCAAGCTCCTCAAGATGGAAAGGCTACCCAAGTTGAGTTCTATAGTGTCATCACTTCCTTAAGAGTGAGGGACTTCATAAGGATAAACCCTTCGGAGTTTCATAGGTCCAAGATGGAGGAAGCTTCCTAAGTGTTTATAGATGAGGTGTACAAGGTGCTAGCTATCATGGGGTTGACTTTAGAGAAAAAGGTGAAACTAGAGGCTTATCAACTCAAAGGTGTGGCTCAAATTTGGTTTGTTCAATAGAAGTTGGAGAGGGGAAACAATGATATTATTCCTTGGGAGGAATTCAAGGCTGCCTTCCTCAACTGGTTCTTCCCTATTGAGTTGAGAGAGGATAAGATAATAGAGTTTATGAATCTCAAGCAAGTCTCCATAAGTGTGAGGGATCATGCACTTAAATTCAACAAACTCTCAAAGTATGCTCCTCATTTGGTTGCTGATCCGAGGGCAAGAATAAATAAGTTTGTATCGGGGTGTCCAATTTGGTGAATAAAGAGTGTCGGACCACCATGCTTTGGGTGATATGGACTTTTCTTGTCTCATGACATATGCCAAACAACTTAAGGTGGAGAATCTTTGGAAGATAAGGAGTGGGGATTCCAAGAGGGCTCAATTTGATGGTGGTTTCTAAGGTGCTAAGGATGGCCATTTCCAAACTCTCAAAGTATGTTCTTCATTTGATTGTCGATCTAAGGGAATGAGTGAACAAGTTTATGTCTAGGGTGTCTAATTTGGTGAATAAAGAGTTCCACACTACCATGCTTGTGGGTGATATGGACTTGTCTCAGCTCATGACATATGCCAAACAACTTGAGGGGGAGAAGCTCAGGAAGAGGAGGTGTGGAGAGTCGAAGAGAGCTCAGTTTGATGGTGGTTTCTAAGGTTCTAAGGGTGGTCATTTCCAACAAGGTCACAAATTCCAAGGCCAAGGGTCCTCTAATGCTCCAAACAAGAGGTTTGCTAATGATAAAGTCAGTTCTATGCTCTCCAAGGAAGGCAAGGAGTGGGTGAGGTGCCCAATGTTATTATTGGTATTTTAAAGGTTTCTGATTATGATATATACACATTAATAGATCTGGGTATCACTCTTTCTTTCATTACTACTTTCATTGCCAATAAGCTTCTTATGTGTCCCGAATTATTGTGTGAACCCTATAAAGTGTCTACCCCTGTTGTGAGTCCATTATTGATAAAAGAGTCTATAAGGATTGTCCCGTATCCATATTGCATAAAATTTTGTCGTGTGATTTTGTTGAACTTATCATGGTAGATTTTGATATTATTCTTAGGATAGATTGGTTATATGCATAACATATTTTGATTGATTGTAGAACCCACAAAGTTAAATTCCAATTCCCTAACGAGCCCATCCTTGAGTGAGAAAGTTGTAATGTGGTGGTTAAGGGTAGGTTCATCTCTTGTCTTACAACCCAAAAATTGATTTCTAACGGTTGCATTTACCATCTTGTAAGGTTAGGGATGTGAGTCTAAAGTCCTCCCTTTTAAGTCAGTTCCGGTGGTTAATGAGTTTCTTGATATCTTTCCCAGTAAGCTTCCCAGTGTTACTCTTGAAAGAGAAATAGACTTTGGTATAGACCTTCTCCCCAATACACAACCCATTTCCATTCCTCCTTATTGTATAGCCCCCGCGGAGTTAAAGGAGTTCAGGGATTTATTGGAGAAAGGTTTCATAAGGCCAAGCAAGTTACCTTGGAGTGCACCGGTGTTGTTTGTAAGAAAGAAAGATGGCTCACTTAGAATGTGCATTGACTATTGGCAACTCAATAAAGTCACCATAAAGAACAAGTACCCTCTACCACGAATAGATAACCTATTTGATCAACTACAAGGGGCTAGTTACTTTTCTAAGATTGATCTTCGATCCAGATACTACCAAGTAAGGGTGAGAGAGTGTGATATTCCCAAGATGGTTTTTTGAACTACGTATGGCCATTATGAATTTGTGGTAATATCTTTTGACTTGACTAATGCATAGGCAATATTTATCGATCTCATGAATAGGGTCTTTAAACACTACCTTGATATGTTTGTGGTGGTCTTCATAGATGATGTATTGATTTATTCTTGGAGTGAAGAGGAGCATGTGAATCATTTGCGGGTGGTGTTACGAATTTTGAGGGATGAGAGGTTGTTTGCTAAATATGATAAGTATGAATTTTGGTTGAAAGAGGTTGCATTCCTAGGCATGTGGTGTCGGGTGATGGGATTAAAGTGGATCCCAAGAAGACGAAGATGATAAGGAATTGGCCTAGGCCCTCAACTCCAATGGATATTAGGAGTTTCTTGAGTTTAGTAGGGTATTACCGCAGGTTTGTGAATGGTTTCTCTTCACTTGCTTTCCCTTGGACAAAATTGACCCAAAAGAAGGAAAAATTTATTTGGACCGATAAATATGAAAGGAGTTTTCAGACTTTGAAAGACAAGCTTATATCTGCTCCTATTTTGGCTTTACTGGAAGGGTTAGAAGGGTTTGTGGTTTATTGTAATGCTTCGAGGATTGGCGTGGGGTGTATTTTGATGTAAAATATCAAGGTTATAGCATATGCCTCTAGGCAATTAAAGGTGGATAAGCGAAATTATCCCACCCATGATTTTGAATTAGCGATCATGGTGTTTGCTTTAAAAAATATAGCGTCATTATTTGTATGGGGTTTATGTAAATGTGTTTATCGACCATAAGAGTCTCCAATATGTGTTCACACAAAAAGATCTTAATTTGAGACAAAGAAGGTGGTTAGAGCTCCTTAAGGATTATGACATGAATATGTATTATCATCCCGGCAAGGCTAGTGTTGTGGTCGATGCTCTAAGTAGAGTTTCCATAGGTAGTCTAGCTCATATTGATGATGGTAACAAGGAGGTCGCTAGAGAATTTCACCGGTTAGCTAGGTTGGGAGTTAGGTTGAATGAAGTTGAAAATGGCGATGTAGTTGTTTCCGATGGTTCCAAATCTTCTTTGATTGAAGAGGTCAAGTCCAAACAAGACCTTGATCCCACCTTGCTAGAATAGAAAGCTTTAGTGAAGGATGGTAAAGTAGAGGTTTTCTCCGAAGGGGAGATGGTATCCCTAGGTACCAAGGTAGACTATGTGTGCCTAATGTTGATGATTTGAGGCAGTTGATTTTTAAAGAGGCACATAACTTATCCTACTCTATTCACCCCCTTTCCACAAAAATGTATAGAAATTTGAGGGAGGTGTATTGGTGGGGTGGTATGAAAAGGGATATTGCCAAGTTCATAGCCGGTTGTCACACTTGTCAATAAGTAAAACCCAAATATCAAAGGTCAGGTGGCCTAGCCAAAGACATAGAAATTCCTACTTGGAAGTGGGAAGAGATCAACATGGATTTTGTGATTGGTTTTCCAAAGACTAGGAAACACTTTTATTCTATTTGGGTTATTGTTGATAGAATGACTATGTCGGCTTACTTTTTACTAGTTAAAACAACTTATGGTGCCGAAGATTACACTAAGTTGTATATTCATGAGTTGGTTAAGTTGCATGGGGTGCCATTATCTATCATTTCAGATCGTGGGGCTCAATTCACTTCTCATTTTTGGAGATCTTTCCAAAAGGGTCTTGGTACCAAGGTCAATCTTAGCACGTCTTTTCATCCTCAAACAAATGGTCAAGCCAAAGTAACTCTTGAGGTGAAAAGGCCCATAATCGTAATGTCCATATATATATATATCAAAATTCTTGTGTGATTTCAAAAAATCGACTTCATATTCTAGATCAGGGGGCAAAATTGAGTAGGAAATAAGTATAATCTGAAGTTTACAAGACCCATAGCGAAAAATAATTTTCGCTAATTTTTTGTGAGACAATGTCTGTCTGCACCCTAGCCACGATGCGCCAGGGGCGCGAACTAGTGCAATTTTGTGTCCACGTCTAGTTCGTGTTATGCTAGGGGCACGGACCAGTGCAACATTTTCCTTAATTTTTCTATTTTAGCCAAGAGCATTGGAGTCATAGCCCCATGCCTATTTAAATGTGAAATCTCTCATACTTAACTATTTTTCAACTCTATATCACTCAAAACCCTCTTAAAAACCTCTCCAAGACTTAACTAAATATCTCATTCAAAATCAAGGATTTCAAGCTTAATTTCAAATCTCAAGAACTTAATCCAAGCTTCAAGTCTCCTTCAAGCTTACTTCAAGAAAACCCAAGTTTGAGGTATGTGGGTTTTATCCATTGGGTCCTTTCACTCGTGGAGCTCAATCTTCCTTTTTATGAAAATTGCATATTTTCAAGTTGTATTACTTATGCGTATCTCTTATTATGAAATATGAGCATGATTTATGTTGGGGGTTTTATCAAGTATGGTTGATTACTCATGAATATCTATTTTAATCTTACACTATGAGTTGATCTTTGTCTATTGAGACTATGCATGTTTTGAGCTAAGAAACTATGATCTATTATGAGTTTTGATGATGGATTTCAAGGTACCCTACATGAGAGTTTTACTATATATTGGTGGATTGATTTGCATTAAGTTTTCTCATCTTATTTCACTCTTTAATTGCATGATTTTGAACAAGTGTCATGAACCCACCATGTGTTTGATAAAATGTCAAGTCAAGAATTCTCAAGTTATTGATGATCTATTACATGATTTACAAGTCAAGTGACCATGATGTTTAAGGGCTTTCAAACATGTATTTAATTCATGAAATTATCTATGATTATGCAAGTATCAAGTTTAACCGTACCTTACTTCCATTAAATTAAGGTGGCAAGCTTACTTTCATAAACTCCTAAATGAAAAAGGAGATGGAAATATTGAGCTGGGTGAGTTGGCACACTCCAAAAACCATCATGATTTTGGTTATTGCAAGCAGTTTAGAGTTGAGGAGGTAAGATGGGCTATTAGTAGGATGAAGAGGGGGAGGGTGATCGGCCCTGATGAGATTTCTGTAGACTTTTGGAAGAATATGGTCAAGGATGGAAATATTGAGCTGGGTGAGTTGGCACACTCCAAAAACCATCATGATTTTGGTTATTGCAAGCAGTTTAGAGTTGAGGAGGTAAGATGGGCTATTAGTAGGATGAAGAGGGGGAGGGTGATCGGCCCTGATGAGATTTCTGTAGACTTTTGGAAGAATATGGTCAAGGATGGCATAGAGTGGTTGACTCCACTATTCAATGCTATTATGAAGATTGCCAAGATGCCTAATGAATGAAAGAGGATTACAAAGGTTCCATTGTACAAGAATAAGGGAGACATTCAAAATTGTAACAATTACAGGGGTATCAAGCTGTTAAGCCACACTATGAAGGTTTGGGAGAGAGTAGTAGAGATGTGGGTGCAAAGAGTAGTATCTATCCTGGAGAATCAATTTGGATTCATGCCAGAGTCGACTACTAAAGCAATTCATCTATTTCAGAGGTTAGTGGAGAAATATAGGGAAAGAAAGAAGGACCTTCATATAGTGTTCATTGATCTAGAGAAGGCATATGACAAAGTCCCAAGGGATGTCTTATGGAGATGTCTAGAGGTAAAAGGTGTCCCAATGGTATATATTAGGGCGATAAAGGAGATGCATGATAGAGCCAAGACTTGGGTAAGAACGGTAGAAGGAAACTCAGAGTATTTTCCTAGCGAAGCAACCTTTGATGTGAGGCTTGCCACTCAACCTATCCCAAAGAGGGAAAACTTTAAGTATCTGGGGTTCATCATCTAGAATAGTGACGATATCAATGAAGATGTCACACATTGTATTGGGGCAGCTTAGACTGAATAGAGGCTGGTATCTGGGGTATTGTGTGATAAAAAGATACCACCTAAACTCAAAGGTAAGTTTTATAGATTGGTGGTTAGACCATCTTTGTTGTATGGAGTGGAGTGTTTGCCAATTAAAAATGCACATGTCCAGAAGATGCATGTTGCAGGTTGAGATGGATGTGTGGTCACACTAGGAGTAATAAAGTTAGGTATGAGACTATTTGGGAGAAGCTAGAGGTGGCTCCAGTGGCGGATAAGATGAGGGAAGCGAGACTGCAATGGTTTGGACATGTGCAGAGAAGGAGTATCGATGCTCCTATTAGAAAGTGCGAGAGTTGGTTTTAGAAGTTACATAGAGGGGTAGAGGTAGACCGAAGAAGTACTGGGGGGAGGTTTTTTTTTATTTTTTCCTTTTTCTTCTTGTTTTTCCCCGTTCTATTACTTTTTGTCATATCTAGTTTATTCTACGTATGGGTTTTTGAGACAAGGGTTCCTAGGAAATAACCTTTCTACTTCTATGAGGTAGTGATAAGGTATGCGTACATTCTACCCTTCCCAGACCCCACTTGTGGGATTTTATTAGGTATGTTGTTGTTGTTTAGCTCTTGTGAGTCATTCATATTAAAGCAAGGGTTCATGTATTATTATTATTACTCTCATGTTTCAAGCTAGGCTTAGCATTAGAAGTCAAGCATGTTTAAGAGCTACTCATGTTATGTTTTCATATTTCTTACAAGTTATTAAAGTTATGATTAGTTCAAGTATTCTGTGGGATTAGACTTAGCACCTATTGAGTACTTTAGATGGGGGCTCGACCCAACGGGTCCTTATATAAAGTCTTTAGTGTCTAAACTATGTGTCAACATAGGATTATACTTTACCCTTGCTATATTATTGGATCCATTTAGTGCACTTTATCATGGAATCCTTTTCGAAATGCGACGGGTTCCCATAAGGAGGGTTACTTCATACGAAATGGGGCGGGTTCCCATAAGATAAAGTATGGTTTAGTTGGCAAATAGACCACCTCTTTACCGATGACTATTAGTAGGATGAAGAGGGGGAGGGTGATCGGCCCTGATGAGATTTCTGTAGACTTTTGGAAGAACATGGTCAAAGATGGCATAAAGTGGTTGACTAGACTGTTCAATGCTATTATGAAGACTGTCAGGATTATGTATTATGCAAGTTGAATGTTTTAGAAGCATTGATCATGCATACCATGTTGAGACTATATATCCATTGCTTATGATTGTACATTTCAAATATATTATCTTATGTCTTTATTGCATTACGTCCTGCATACTTAGTACATTCAAATGTACTAATGCATACTTTATGCCGACATAATATCACCTTGTAGGGACCGGAGCTCCTCTTGATCATTATCCACGTTGCTAGTGAAATTCTATGAATATAAGCTTTGGTGAGCCCTCAAGTTCAAGAACACTATCTATCTTGTTATTTTAAGACTTCATTGTGTTGAACACTTGATATTATGAGGGTGAGCCCCAAAAGTGTCTTGGCCCCCACTCCATCTATGTTAGAGGTGTACGTTAGATATTATGATATATTTATGCTTCGAACTTGACTCTTTTATGCTATTATGAATATCAAATACTTTCCTTAGTCCCACTCCTCCTTTTGTTTAGTCTCTTGTTTTTGTTTGTTTTGCTTTCGCGACCAAAGATGTGTGAATGATGTGCTAAGAGACTTGTTTGGGGCCCCTTTGGGTTCCCCATTTGTCGTGTCACATATAGGCCCTAGGATCGGGTCATGACATGGGGATATGCTTAGGGTCTTGTATTTTGGAGTTCAAGGGTAGTTGGGATGAACATCTTCCACCTATTGGGATTGTTTACAACAATAGCTACCACCCTAGTATTAGTATGGCTCCCTTTGAGCCTTTATATGTTATGGATGGTTTGATATAGAGGAGATGGTTTTGTTAGGCCTGGATTTGGTTATGGAGGCTTTGGAGAAGGTGAGGTTGATAAGGGAGAGATTGAAAATGGCTCAAAGTAGACAAAAGTCTTATTCCAATGTGAGGAGGAAAGACCTTGAATTTAATGTTGATGAATGGGTTTACTTGAAGTTCTCACCTATCAAGGGTGTGGTCTGGTTTGGCAAGAAGGGGAACTTGAGCCCAAGGTTTGTGAGACCTTATGAAATTTTAAGGAGAATTGGTAAAGTTGCTTATGAATTGGAGTTGTCTACGAATATGAGTGTGGTTCATCCGGTCTTCCATGTGTCTATGTTGAGGTAGTGTGTTGGTGACCCAAGTGCTATAGTGCCCTTAGAAGTTGTGGGTGTGGTGGAAGATAATTTGACATATGAGGAAGTCCCAGTAGAGATATTGGATAGTCAAGTGAAAAGGTTGAGAAATAAAGATGTAGCATCCGTCAAAGTCCTTTGGAGGAATCAACAAGTTGAAAGTGCCACTTGGGAAGCTGAGGCGGACATGAAGAAACTATATCCATACCTTTTTCACTCTATGCAAGTTAGAGGTAATACATTAATTCCTATATATGATTTTAAGTCTTAAGCTCTAGCGCTCATATCATTTTTGCATGCATACATGTTCATGTTGACAAGTTTTGATGGCTTATGATGCATATATGTTTGAAACTTTTTGAAAATGATGTTTAAGTACATTTGCTGCATTCATGTCGGGATAGAAGTCTCATAATTATATCTCTTGCATATGTTTCTTTGATATTCGGAGACAACTGTTCCCAAAAGGGAGATATTATAGCACCTCTCATGTGCTTCGAAATACCCCATAAGTGTATTTCTTGAATATCTCAAAATCTATGCATGATTTCAAAAATCTAACTTCATATTCTTATTCGGGAGGCAAAATTGACTGAGAAGAGGATAGCCCTCAAATTTTGGAAGACCCTTAGTGAAAAATAATTTCGCAACAGGGGCCGAGGTAGTGTGCCTGCGCGCCCCTTGTAAGATGTGCCTAGGGAACGAAATACCACACTTTGAAATGTACGTCTGGTCTGCGTCATGACTAGGGCACAAACCAGTGCAAAATTTTTCCCATTTAAACATTAATACGTCTATGCTTAGCCATTTCTCACCTTCAAACTCTCAAGAAACACTCTCAAAATCCTCCCAGTATACTATCAAACCCTCCATTCAATCTCAATAATCTCAAGAATAAGCTTTGGATTCCAAGAACCCAAGTCAAGTCTCAAGCCTTCCTTAACTTTTGCTTCAATAATTCCAAGTTTAGGTATATGGGTCTTCATCCATGGGTCCTTTCGCCCATGGAGCCCAACCTTCCCTTTTGATGAAAATTTCATAATTTCAAGTTGTATTCTTTATGGGTACCTCTTATTATGCATTATAAATGTTGAGTCTTTTCAAGTATTAATTCATTATGCATGAATATCCATTTTAAGCTTATTCCATGAGTTGATTTATATCTATTAAGGCTATATATGATATGTGCTATGTGAACTATGAAATATTATGAACTTTTGAGATAGATCTCATGATACCCAAATTAAAGGTTTTACTGCAATGTTGATTGGTTGAATTGTATGACTCTAAAATAGATTAATTTACTCTCTTGTGGTTATTACTCTATAAATTAGGTGGTTTGTGCATGTTTTCAAATACCCACCATGTTTGATTAAACTACATGACAAGAATTTCCAACTTGAAGATGAATTATTACATGATTTGCAAGTCAAGTGATTTCATGATAATTATAGGCTCTTAAGCATGTATTATACTCATGAAAGATTTCAATGATTTATAAGTGACAAGTTGAGCCCTTATTTTATAATTCTACCCTCTTATGAGCCAATTATGTCAAACTACGGGGTTAAACATAATTATTGTAACACCCCACACTTGCCTAGGAATATCCCTATAATCGTAATTCTCTTATATCTCAAATTGAAGATATTTAAACACCCCTCTACGTAGCTCAAAAAGACCCTAAGATGTATTTTTTTCAATATATCAAAATTCATAAAATATTTTGCAAATTTGATTGCATATTCTTGTTCAAATCGCAAAATTGTATGGGAAAATGAATACCTACAAGGTATACTTTGTCTGTGCCAAGAAAAATATTTTTTTATGAAACTTTGCAGAAAAAATAGTTGTCCACGCTTGCCAAAGAATCAAGGAGGGCTGGGTCTCAGAGATACTAGGAAGGCAAATTTCGCTTTCTTAGCAAAACTTTGCTGGTACATTGTGAAAGATAAAGACTGCCTTTGGGTGGAATTAATTAAAAGAAAGTACCTGAGGTCTCAGGCCTGTCTTTAGAAGTAAATCCCACTAAACTAGACTTGTACGCTTGACATGAAAAGTAGAGGCAAGCGGAGTCAAAGGTCGAGCCTCAACCAGTTCGCGATGCGGACCATATGCAGACTAGCTCAAAAAAGTTCCGAAGTTTGCTCTTTTTCACTCCAGGACAATTGGGTAATAACCCTATACCTATATACATGAAAATCCCTCATTTTCTAGCCATTTTGAGCCCCAAAATCCAACCAAAAATATCTCAAAATCCTCTCTAATCTTCATCAAATTCTCCATCCATCCTCAAGATATTTAAGAAATCTTGTTGGAATTCAAGAAAACCAAGTCAAGCCCCAAGTCCTCCTCAAGATTCAAGTGTCCCAAAATTCATCCGGATCTAAGTATTTCATTCAAGCTTAAAGCCTCCATTTCAAATCTTCTTCAAGAAACTCTCCAAGGTCAAGGTATGTTTTACCCATTAGGTTCTTCCACCCATGGTGTCCTAATCTCTTTCTTACTCAATTTGCATGACTTAAAGTTGATTTTACAAATGAGGTTACTATTATGAATATGTCTATGAACTTTGTTAAAGCTATGTAAAGTTGTGATTGTTTTGCTACGTTTTAAGCTATAAATTTTTGATCTATTGTAAGATTTGATAAGGGGTTTTGATGTATATTGCTTGAAGGTGTTGCAAGGTGTTGATTGATGGTTTTATAATAGATTTTCTTGCATGATTTCATCTCTAAATTTCATGGTTTTATACTAGCATTACACACCAGCCACGTGTTTGATAAATTATCCGGATATAGTTTCTTGAGGAGTTAAAAGTTCCAAAGCATGAGATATGATATGAATAACTATATGATGATGCAATGAGCTTATGTATATGATATACCCTATATAAAGTGTTGCATTAGACCATACCCAATCCGTGGGGACAAGAGCCTGGGTAACCATATTGGAAGTTTATACTCATCAACCATGCGAGGGTTTTATACTTCATCACCGTATTATAAGGTGTGATTACCATCAACCATGTGAGAGGTTTATACCACACAACCACCAAGGGATTTATACTTTGAACAGCTAGCTTGGTCTCTTCTTCACATATGATATCCTATATGAGTATGAGTTACTTAAGCATGTTTTACTTAAACATTAGACATACATGTCATATTGTTATATTATGCCTATAGCTTAATATTATGCATTTTGGTTATGATGCCTATCTATTATTCTATTGCATCCTACATACTTAGTACATTCAAACATACTAACGCATACTCTTACCTACATGATATCACCATGTAGAGGTCAAAGCCCAAGTTAATCATCCTTCTACTCCACATGGCTAGTTTGGTAATACTCAAGCTAGTTGGTGAATCCTCTACTTAGGGGACCTTAGTATATATTTCTCTTATTATGTATTGAACACTCTTCTTTACTTTCTATTTAGACTATGAGGGTGAGCCTAGTTGCTTTGTCTTGGCCTCCGCTCTTATCTATGTAATAGAGGTGTTGTTGGACATGCTATGTACCTATGATATGAGCCTTGACTTGTTGGACGTGCTATGTATCTATGATATGAACCTTGACTCTTTGTTCTTGATTGTGATGTTGTGCAAGCTTTCCCCTAAGTCCCATTGCCCCTCTTTCTACTCTTTTACGTTATTTAAATTCTTCCATGACCAATGATGTGTAATGATAAGTTAAGAGGCTTGTTTAGGGACCCTTCGGGCTCCCCATTTTCGTGTCACGTCTAGGCCCTATTTTGGGTCATGATAAACTTGGTATCAGATCACTAGGTTGTTAGATCCTCAGAGTCTAACACACCACGTCAATTAGAGTCTTATTAATGGTTGTGTTGTGCACCACATCTATGAGTAGGAGGCTATGTGACATTTTAGGAAATGTTTCACTTCTTTATGATTCATGTTGTGTGATAGAGTTAGGTCCCTTAGGGCTTCTTGCTAACCCTTAACCATTATATTACAGGATATGTCTCAAGCTACTCAGGATGGTACTATGATGAATGTGGAGATTTTCAATGCCCTATGGGAGGTTGCCAAAGCGGCGACAAAATTGGCAACTCACCTTGGTCATCAAGTGGGTGCTCCCAAGACTTCTAGTGGTGAGAGGGGAGGTAGTGAGGCTAAGAGGGCCCATAATGTAGGTAAGTTCCAAAGCTCTAATGGGAGAGATAGAGGTGGTGTGGTGCCTTATGCTAGGTGCCCAAAATTTGATAAAGGCCATGACTGCCCATGTTTGAGAGGTACCAATACTTGCTATGGGTATAGTAAAGTGGGTCAAAAGCTAAAGGATAGTCCGTATGTTTAAAGGAAGAGTAAAGGTGGCCGACCTTTAGATGAAGGTGGCGGTGTTGATCAAGTGGCTCAATGAGGGGATTAGATGCCTGATGCTATTACCGGTAAGTTGAAGTTTTCTTGACTTTGTGTACGTGCATTGATAAGCCGATGTACTACTATTTCTTCTCTATTCTTTTAAGTTGCTAGTTGGGCTTTTTGTATGCCCAAGTTGTTGTGTGGATCCTTGGTATCTATTCTTTTGTTGGGTATATTGTTGCTAGAAGGTTTATACGTGTTGATCTGAATTTGTATTGCATTAAGTCTTGCTTTGTGGCTTATTAGAGTTGGTATGGTAAATTTTGATGTCATTTTAGGGATGGAATAATTATATACATGTTGTGTTTTCATGGATGATGGGACCCGTAGAGGTAGATCCCGAATCCCTAATAAGCCCATCTTTGAGTGGGAGATTATTAAGTGGTAGCAAGGGAGGTAGGTCCATTTCTTATCTTAAGGTACAATTGGTCTCTAAGGGGTTGCATTAATCATCTTATGATAATTGGAGGTGTTGAACCTAAGTTGTTTTGTCTATAAAATGTAGATGAGGCTTTGAATGTCCTTTCCGATATTTTGAATTTTGGGGTAGTGTCCTTTGGTTTGACTAGTGCACCGGGTATGCCTATAAGTCTCATGAGTAAGATCTTTAGTCCCTACTCTAATATTTTTATGGTAGTTTTGGTGATGCACCGGGTATGCCTATAAGTCTCATGAGTAAGATCTTTAGTCCCTACTCTAATATTTTTATGGTAGTTTTGGTGATGATAATATGGTTCGTTCCCTAATGAGGTAGTGCATGTGAATCATTTGAGGGTAGTACTACAAGTTCAAGGAAGAAGGTTGGGTGCTAAGTAGGAGAGATGGGAATCTTGGTGATAAGAAGTTGCCTTCCTAAGATGTGTGGTGCCGGGTGATGGTACTAAGGTGGACCTTAGTAAGACGATGGTGATTAGAGATTGGCCTAGACCTTTGAATTCATCGGATATTAGAAGCCTCTTAGGTTAGTGGGTTATTACCGGAGATTGTGAGTAGGTTCTATTCTATTGTTGTTCCTATGAATTAGTTGACCCTAAGTAAGGCCATGTTGTGATCGGCGTTTTGAGTAGGGTGATTTGATAGGTCCGGGAGTTGCTATTTCTTATGTTATTCCTTGGTGATAGTAGGATTCATGTGTATGTGGGTTGATCCTTGATTCCTTCCAATCAAGGAGACCAAAAATTATTTTCAAGAAGACCAACATTGATTTTACTTATTTTAATTTAGGATTTGAATATTATGATTCCTAAAATTCTATTTATGCGTGGGTAGTGTCAAGTTGATGATTTTATTTTGATTTAAACCATTATATGAGGATATACTTTGGGTCTATGAAGTTATTATATTGATGCATGGGTAGTGTTTATTTGATGATTTTAATTTGATTTAAGCCATTATATGAGGATTTAGTTTGGGCTTATAAAGTTATAAGTATGCATGTTCCCTTTTTAAATGATTTATGCATGAGGGATTACACTATGGATTTAAATATGGAATTAACTATGCTTTCACTTCAACTTCGTAATATAAACGTTAATTTTAAATGGAGTCTTAATTACCCATGTCATTTCCTCATTGTTCATAGCATATGCATTTATCTACAGGGATTATTTTGAAAAAACACATTATGATATGGGTAAGCCCAATTTTATTTTATGGTATGATTTTGATAAAAGTTTGGTTATGACAATATTATGATCATATATATGTCTTTAATTTTGGCTCTTTAAGCATTTTGGGTGTTGTACCCTTTTGTACATGAATAGGCTATTCCTACGCATGAGTATTATGACTATGAAATTATGATTTTGGCATTTGAGCCTAAGTGTGAATTATTATGAATGGTGTTCGGCTTTTAAGCCCAATTGTGCATTGAAATGATTTGGAAAATTACTATTGCCTAATAGGTAAGGATGGTTGATCTATTTGGTCAACTTTAATGGGTTAGTCACTACTCTATGATTGATCTTTGGTTCGGGTTTGCTACCAAGTATAGATGAGCGCAGGTAATAACCCAAAGTGTCCTATTAAACTAGGAATGAGCATGTTGGTTGTTGGTGGAGTTCTTTCGTAGGCTTGTGCACCGGTTGTGTCTATTGGGTTTCATGAATAGGGTCTTAAAACTCTACCTTGGTATGTATGTGGTGGTCTCTAGTGATGAGGTATTGATTTGCTTAGAGCTTGTGAATCATTTGGGGGTAGTGTTGCAAGTCTTAGAGGATGAGAAGTTGTTTGCTAAATATGATAAGTGTGAATTGTAGGTAACAATAAGGTGGTTAGAACTCCTTAAGAATTATGATATGAGTGTGCATTATTTCCCCGGTAAGGCTAATGTTGTGGTTGGTGCTCTAAGTAGGGTGCCTATGGGTAACCTAGCATATGTGGATAATAGTGACAAAAAGGAGACTAGTGGGGTCCATCGTTGGTTAGGTGGAAGTTAGGTTGAGGGAATTTGAGAATGGTAGTAAGTGTTCTTGATGTTTCCAAATCTTCTTGGGTTAAGAAGTCTAGATTAGGTAAGGCCTTGATTCTGCCTTATTAGAGATGAAAGTTTTGGGTGAGAAGGTGAGAGAGTGGAGGTTGTCTCCAAGGGTGAGATGGTGGTTATGGTACCAAGTGGGTTAGGTGTATTTAAGGTTGACAATTGAGTTGAGGATTATGAGTCATTATAGAGTGTAGAGGGAGGTTAGTGAGGTTTCACAAGTTTGGGAATTGCCTATGGTAGGGGTATGGTTTATCCGATTTGTCACGTTTCTAGGTTGAGGGGATGTGTTGGTGACTCTAGTGCTATAACACTCTTTGAAATTGTGGGTGATGTGAAGGACAAGTTGGCTTAGGGGAAGGTCCCGGTGGAGGTGTTGAATGAACGAGTGGACAAGTTGATTAATGAGAATGTGGTGATCATTAAGGTCCTTTGGAAGAATCGCCAAGTCGAAAGTGTCTCTCGGGAAGCCATAGCGGGCATGAAAAAGTGATATATGTATCTCTTTCATTCTATTCAAGCTTATGATAACATATTGAACCCCTTCATGTGATTTCAAGTCTTATGTTTCAGCCCCTATGTCATTTCCGTGCACCCATGTTCATGTTGGCAAGTTCATGATGATTTTTGACACTTATGTTGAGATTTTGAAAATGGTATTATAAATGTATTGTTCCATTCTAGTTGGGGCTAATTTGTTCATAATTACTCTTCTTATGTACGTTTCTTCGACATTCGGGGATGAATATTCCCAAAGGGGAGATATTGTAACACCCCACACTTGCCTAGGAATACCCCCATAATCATAATTCCCTTATATCTCAAATCGGAGATATTTAAACAACCCTCCACATAGCTCAAAAAGATCATATGATATATTTTTTTCAATATCTCAAAATTCATGCAGAATTTCACAAATCCAACTGCATATTCTTATTCAGAGGGAAACATTATATGGGAAAACGAGTACCTACAAGGTATACTTTATCCATGCCAAGAAAAATAATTTTTGGTGAAACTTTGAAAAAACAGTAGCTGTCCACGATGGGTCCACCACGCAGACCAGTTCAAAAAGTTCCAAAGTTTGCTCTTTTTCACTCCAAAGAAATTGAGTAATAACCCTATACCTATATACACGAAAATCCCTCATTGTCTAGCCGTTTTGAGCCCTAAAAACCAACCAAAAACCTCTCAAAATCCTCTCTAATCTTCATCAAATTCTCCATCAATACTCAAGGTATTCAAGAAGTCTTATTGAAATTCAAGGAAACCAAGTCAAGCCTCAAGTCCTCCTCAAGATTCAAGAGTCCCAAAACTCATCCGGATCTAAGGATTTTATTCAAGCTTCAAGCCTCCATTTGAAATCTTCTTCAAGATACTCTCCAAAGTCAAGGTATGTGGGTTTTAGCCATTGGGTTCTTCCACCCATGGTGCCCTAATCTTCTTTTTACTCAATTTGCATGATTTAAAGTTGCTTTTACAAATAAAGGTATGTGGTGTTGAACTATGAGTCCTTCCACCCATGGTGCCTAAACCCTCTTTTAGTTAATATTGCATGATTTAATGTTGAGTTTACAAATGGGTTTACTAGTATGAACATGGCTATGAACTATGTTAAAGCTATGTAAAGTTGTGATTGTTTTGCTATGTTTTGAGCTATAAATCTTGGATCTAATATAAGATTTGAGAAGAGGTTTTGATTAGTGACTCTATGATGATTATGAGCTTTCTAAAGATGTGTTTAAATCATGAAATATTAATGATGTTGTAGGACCAGATTAAACCCCTTTTCTAAGATTATACTCGTTTAGGCCTTTGATGTTAATGTTAATGCAAAGGATAATGTTGATGATGACCCATTCTTATGATTGAAGTTAGGCTCACAATTTGAGGTCAATAATGTTAAGAGCTACTCATGCCATGTCTTTATGTTTATTGCAAGTGATTAAAGTATGATTATCTTATATATTCTATGAGATTAGACTTAGCACCGAGTGGACTAGAGGCGAGTCCCCAAGTCCTAGAACTATGTGCCATCATAAGTGAAGGGATTAGAGGCGAGTTCCCAAATCTCTAAGAGGCGAGTACCCTAAATATGAAGGCTAGAGGTGAGTACCTGAGTCCGAGCTTGAGGCTAATACCCGAGTCCAAGAACTAGAGGCGAGTAGCCGGTTCACAAAAGGCTTAGTGGATCGACTTAGGCATTAGGAGGTTTACCTTGGCAAGTAACTTCTCCCGTTCTTCCGGTATAGGATTGACATCAGGATTTTATTTTGATGTGTATGCATTGATAAACCTGGTGCTACTCTTTCTTTTGTTACTCCTTTTGTTTTCCGGTATAGGATTGACATCAGGATTCCAAGTTGTAGCTCGCTTAGTCTTATATTACGTCTGTTGAGGTCTCTTACCACACTTACGTATTATGAGCTATATGAGTTGAATGAATTGTAAGCATGTTAAGCATGTTTTACTTCACGTATCATTCATACATGTCATATTGTTATTATGTTATTCATTGCTTATTATTATCATTATGCATTTTGATTATGATGCATATCTCTTGTTGCATTTCATCCGACATACTTAGTACATTCAAACATATTAATGCATACTCTATGCATACATGATGTTACTATGTAGGAACTAGAGCTCCTATTGATTCTTCTCGTGGCTAGATGGATTGTTCAAGTTAGCCTTTGGTGAGTCCTTCATTCCAGGCACAATGACTATTCTCTTATGTTATGTATTAAGACTCTTTTTCATATATTGTATACTTATGAACATGAGGGTGAGCCTGGTTGCTTTGTCTTGGCCCTTGCTAAGTATCTATGTTTAGAGATGTTGTTTGACAAGTTATGTATTATGTTTGAGCTTTGGCTCATCTATGTTATTTAAGTATTAAACTCTCTCTCTCTCTCTCTCTCTTCTTTGGTCCCAATTCCCATTGTTCATATTTCTTATGTTGTTTTATATTTCTTCCACGACCAAGGATGTGAAATGATATGCTATAAGGCTTGTTTGGGGTTCCTTCGAGTTCCCCATTCGTCGGTCATGTCTAGGCCCTAGGCTTAGGTCGTGACAAGAATTTAGGTAAGGTTTCCCCTCTAACAAATATTCTTTGCTTTTTTCAGATCATGGCTAACACAAGAGGAAGAAGAGCCCGCACACTCTAGGAACAACCGGCTCATGGAGAGCTCGGGGATGCTCTCACCTTGCTAGCTCAAGTTATGGCTAATCAATTTAACCAAGGTGACCAAGCCCCTCATGCTTCTATTAAGGTATCTCGGGTGAGAGACTTTATGAGGATGAATCCACTGGAGTTCTATGGGTCTAAAGTGGATGATGACCCTCAAGAATTTATTGTTGAGGTGTAAAAGTGTTGGCTATTATGGGTGTTAGGTCGGAGGACAAGGCAGAGTTAGCGACATACCAACTCAAGAGGGTGGCCAAAATATGGTTACCCAATGGAAAGCAGAGAAAGGGAACAACAATGTGATTCTATGGGAAGAGTTTAAGGTGGCATTTCTCAACTGATTCTTCCTTCCTGAGCTTAGGGAGGACAAAATGATGGAGTTCATGAATTTGCAGCAAGGATCTATGAGTGTGAGGGAGTATGCCCTCAAGTTCAACCAACTCTCTAAATATGCTCCACACTTGGTTGCCGACCCGAGGTCTAGAATGAACAAGTTTGTGATGGGTGTATCCGATTTAATTAATGAGGAGTGTTGTGCTGCTATGTTGATTAGTGACATGGGCTTGTCCCGCCTTATGACTTATGCCAAATAATTGGAGGGGGAGAAGTTGAGAAAGAGGAGGGCTAATGAGGCTAAGAAGGCCCATTTTGAGGGCAATTTCCAAACTCCCAAGGGTAGCCAATTTCACCAAGGCCAAGGGTCTTCTCATGTTCCTAGTGGAAGATTTGCTAATAACTACCCAAGGCCCCAAGGAGGTAGTGGTGTGGTACCTAGACCTATGTGGCCAAGATGTGGTAGAGGCCATGATGGCCCATGTTTTAGGGACACTAATACTTGCTATAGGTGTGAGAAAGTGGGTCACAAGAAGGTTAATTGTCCTCGAAATCAAAACGATGTTCGTCCTCAAGGCCGGGGGCAAATGCAGTTACTTTGGGGAGAGAATGCCAACAAGGTGGTACCCCAAGGCACAATCGGTTCTATGTCCTTCAAGGGAGGCAAGGAGTAGATGAGGTGCCCGATGTCATCACCGGTATCTTAGAAGTCTTTTATTTTGATGTGTATGCATTGATAAACCTGGTGCTACTCTTTCTTTTGTTACTCCTTTTGTTGGAAAAAAGTTTCATGTTGGGCCCGAATTGTTGTGTGAGTCTTATGAGGTGTTTACTCCTATTGGTGCATCTATTATTACTAGAAAAGCCTATAGAAATTGTCCCATTT
Source organism: Solanum virginianum (assembly GCA_000787875.1). NCBI lineage: Eukaryota > Viridiplantae > Streptophyta > Magnoliopsida > Solanales > Solanaceae > Solanum > Solanum virginianum. The sequence goes on from DF358683.1 coordinate 90,902, forward strand.
GCATCTGGCATAAAATATTGCCTTGTGATCTTGTTGAGTTGGATATGGTGGATTTTGATATCATTCTTGGGATAGATTGATTGCATGCACATTTTGCCTCTATTGATTATAGAACCCGTAAAGTCAAATTCCAATTTCCAAATAAGCCCGTCCTTGAGTGGGAAAGTCATGATGTGGTGGTCAAGGGTAGGTTTATCTTTTGCATTAAAGCCCGAAAGTTGATCTCTAAGGGGTGTCTCTATAATCTTGTGAGGGTTAGGGATATTGAGTCTAAAGTCCTTCCCATAGAGTCGGTTCTGGTGGTTAATGAGTTCCTAGATGTCTTCCCTAGTGACCTTCCCGATGTTCCTCTCGAAAGGGAAATAGACTTTGGTATAGACCTCCTTCCCGATACTCAATCCATCTCTATTCCCCCTAACCGTATGGCCCGACGGAGTTAAAGGAGTTGAAAGAGCAATTGAAGGATTTGTTGGAGAAGGGTTTTATTAGGCCTAGCCAATTATCTTTGGGTGCACCGGTGTTATTTGTGAAGAAGAAAGATGGGTCCCTTAGAATATGTGTTGACTACCAGCAATTTAATAGTGTCACCATAAAGAATAAGTACCCTCTACTGAGGATTGATGATCTATTTGACCAACTTCAATGGGCTAGTCACTTCTCTAAGATTGATCTTTGGTCCGGGTATCATCAAGTGAAAGTGAGGGAGTGTGATATTCCCAAGACATCCTTCTGGACTAGATATGGGCATACTAAGATTGATCTTCGATCTGAGTATGATCAAGTGAAGGTGAAGGAGTGTGACATTCCAAAGATGGCCTTCTAGACTAGATATGGGCATAATGAATTTGTGGTTATGTCTTTTGGGTTGACCAATGCACCAGCTATCTTTATGGATCTTATGAATAGGGTCTTTAAACCCTACCCTACCTTGATTTATTTGTGGTAGTTTTCATCAATTATATTTTAATATATTCCCATAGTGAGGAGGAGCATGTAGCTCATTTGAGGGTTGTGTTGCAAAGATTGAGGGAAGAGAAGTTATATGCTAAGTATGAAAAATGCAAATTTTGGTTGAAGAAAGTTGCCTTTCTAGATCATGTGGTGTCGGGGGATGGTATTAAAGTGGATCCTAAAAAGATGAAAGTAGTTAGAAATTGGCCTAGACCTTTGATTCCATCGAACATTAGAAGCTTCTTGTGCTTAGCGGGTTACTATTAGAGGTTTGTGAATGGGCTCTCTTCTATTGCTTCTCCTATGATTAAGTTGACTCAAAAGAAGGCTAAATTTGTGTGAAAAGAGTTTCCAAACCTTGAAGGATAAGCTTGTCTCTACTCCTATCTTGTCACTACCGGAAGGGTTAGAATGGTTTATAGTGTATTGTTAGAATGGTTTGTAGTGTATTGTGATGCCTCGAGAATCGGTTTGGGTTGTATTTTGATGTAAAATGGTAAGGTGATAATCTATGCTTCTAGACAGCTCAAGGTGCATGAAAACGATTATCCTACTCATGATCTTGAATTGGCCGTCGTGGTTTTTGCTTTGAAAATTTGGTGTCATTATTTGTATAGGGTGCATATTGATGTGTTTACCGATCATAAGAGTCTCCAATATGTGTTTACTTCCGATGCCGAACAAATGGAAAA